>QNGE01001277.1:69455-178570 GCA_008508345.1 Paragonimus westermani | reverse complement strand
GGTCAAAAGACACTCAAAAGACGGTCGTGCTACATGGGTACTGTGTGGATAGACGGACAGCGTGTGGGTGCAAGATACAAATATGGACCTGTAAAAATTGCATTCACACGTGCCCCCAGTGATGCTCGCCATGTATCGCATACCTTTCGCAAACCTCAAAAGAAACAGAAGCGCTAAGCTAGGTTGTAACAACCAAACCGGATGTTCTGGCTTCGTATACCCGATACACTCGTAAACCCACTTTACGCAACGTGGAGACACCGGGGACAGCGATCCTCAGAAGTACGGGGTTTCAACGACAGTCTTGTAAAAGGAGATAACAGAGACAAACGTGGGCCAAAGGCCCAGTAAGACATGCACACGGCTTACACAAACGAAAACCAAAATGGCGTCAACGGCACA
Organism: Paragonimus westermani; assembly: GCA_008508345.1. NCBI lineage: Eukaryota > Metazoa > Platyhelminthes > Trematoda > Plagiorchiida > Troglotrematidae > Paragonimus > Paragonimus westermani. Next base: position 178,168 of record QNGE01001277.1, on the reverse strand, counting down.
CCGCGTTACAAGGTGTAAACTCGAACGCGGCACGCCTGAATAATTGAAGCGGTTCGAGTTCATAGCTCACTATAAGCTACTAGATAACATTAGAAAGGGTGGGTCCAACTAGAGTTCGTCCAGTCGTTTAAAACACGGCAGATGGGCATGCTGATTGAAATACTTCAACATCACTTGGCCGACGAGCGTCTTTAGCCAAGCCAGTATGTTCATCACGTACAGGTCGACGCAAACCACGTCACGGTGGTCACAAACGCAGGTGCACTATATCTCAAACTCACGCATTAACCACTTTTACTGTTAACGGTGGCTAAATGATCCCTTGGGTTAGTGCGCCTTCTGAGCCTCCCATTTGCATCCTCCAAATAGTCGTTTGTTCGGCCCCCAAACCGAATAACGTCGGATTGTGCCTAGATGAATAACTTAGGCTTTATATAAAGCTAATTGCAAATAAACTAGTTCAAGAGCCCCGGGTCCGTTTGCCCAATTGTTCCAACATCTCGGTTGACCCATAAACGCACAAAATCGTCCACTCACTGTTCTAAGTTGTCTGAATTAACCAGAAGATGAAAAGCATATCGACTTCTAAATGAATTTGTCTAACTGGTTATTATACAACTTGTGCCAATTCACATGTTTCCTCGTGGCATCTGGAACATGAAAGTATCTTAACATTATATCGCACTCAAACAGGACCCGCGTCGCTTACATTCAGGCTGTCATCTTGCCCATCACAGACGATTTGGCAGGACTGTGATCTATTTCAAACAAGTGGCGCACGGATGCATAGTTTTCATTGTGAACATATACATACATCACGGGTCGTCCGTGGTCCATTTCGTCTGCTACCAGAAGCTGATAGAGCCTCAAGTTACAACCGCAGATGTAAGGTGATAGAAGACCTACTTGTGACGTTCCGTTCCATATATTGCATCGACGATAGCCACGTGAGGAAAGCGTCTGAACAGCCGTATTTGTTATTTTCTTGGGAAGAATAAGTGCGTTTATCCATTATTCTCATCTTTGACGACATGCGGCATGCTGTCAATTTTTGAATGATAGAGCATTTTAAGCAGGTTTCCTGTAGAGTTACTGTACACAAACCCACATACTCATTTCCGGAGTTTTAAACTAATGACGGATGTTTCAAATATCTGTGGTCATTATGTGTTCATTGTGAACATCCGCAGCATACTGTTCCAACCCGACAGTTAAGGTTGTGTACTCGAACCGGTGTCTGGAATCATTTACTTCACTCAGAATGAATAAGCGATTTGTCGGGTGCACATTTTGGTTGTGCTCTGAGGCGAAAACAGCTGCCAGCTAACCTGTTTTTCCCCTGATGGCGTGGAAATGAGAATGACAGCATGTATTACGGGGACTGTGCGATTGGGTGCATGTGAATTCAACTCAGTAAACATGTCGTAACCCATGGCTGTCGGTTTCACATCGTCTCTATTTATCACACTGGTACGCCACCTGCCAGGAAACTTCAGTGATACTTCTACTGACATTATCACACTTCAAGCGCACAGTGCTTGCTTTTGTGTCTAACACAACCACGTACAAAACATGTAGTTATCTGAACAGCTTCTAAATTCACTGAAGCTCGTAAATTCCTAATCCTCGAGTATATCTTTGAGACCCTGCAAATAGTCCACCATTCAACCTGGATTTAGTGCAAAAATCAACTTTCTGCGGAGTAAACCGGCAAAGTATATGTGAAAGCACGCCTCGTCAGATTTTTGTATAATACATGATCACGTATCAGCAACAGCTGTTAAGCAAAAGTCAAGAGCAACCTCAACGAATATTCATTTATAACTTTGACCGCAGCACCGAATGAAGGACAAAGCAATTAGCGGTCATTCAAAGCAAATATTTGAAGCCTCTTGATCATTTCTGTCACGAGACTTAACGATTGTCAAGTGTTTGAGCGATATCATAAGAATATCACCAAACAGTCAAGAATGTGTCCGTTTATTGAATTCTGACCGCAAATTCCACAAGAGCCGGCTTTCTTTCAAACAGAAATTTCTGGAAACTCGATCAAATTAAAGTCATACCAAGTTTCAGTAAAACGGTACGAATAATTTTACAAAAAATATGCGAAATGGAAGACTTTTTAACTTGTTTCGCAAAATAGTGTTCACATTTCTCTCAGCGACTCATTCTATAAAGATAAATTCAAGGATGCATAGACGTTTGCTCGCTTAGCAGACCGGATATGTGAACGGATGCATATTAAGATACTCAACTTCCGTAAATACACATAATACATGTATATGCTTTTGAATATAAATTTATGTGGTCAGGTAATAAATATACACATCTATTCACACTTACGTAGACTTCGGTCTACTTAGCCGGATGTGCACATATATCTGCACAAATATCACCAAACAAGTTGACCCATTTACATTCCTTTATTCCTGTGTATATATATGCAGTTCTCCGTAGGTAAATTTATAATTATGTTTTGCCGATAGGTGCGCATATTCTGGCATCAACTAATCTGTCAGTCGATTTATAAATCAACCAACCAGAAAATTCCAACTTTCAAATAATTTTTTCCCGGATACAAAAGAGAACCGCTTCCCAGATTTTACCACCCACAGACTGTAGACTCTGTTGCCCTTTTGCTCTATTGTTGCACATTATTCTTCATTCCTCTTATGTCCATTTTACATATAAATTACTTGTCTAGCTTTTGAATCAATAGACGCTTCGTCCTCGCACGTTTCGGCTTCTGCATTTGCGTGGTCGTGATTATCGTGGGCTAACCGTAGCAGCGTTCTTTTAGCCCGACGGAGCAACCGAATTCACTGGAACCTCTTTATTATTAAAGAGGTATATCTTCTCGCAACACACAGCGGACTTGCTGTGATGAGATCAGTTGTGGACAGCTAGTGTGAGTCGATGTATTTACCTTGTAGCACTGTTGCCCCAACTCTTCGTTCTGTGAGATCAGTTGCGAAATAGATATATTTTGAAAAAAAATTTAAATGCAGTTCAATAACATGCTTTTATCCGTGGTTCGCAATAGGGCCTTCAGAATAATCCTACAAACCAATCCACACAAATTATTGCCAATTTTTTTGTTTATTTCGTTTGCCGAATAACTTGTGGGCTTGATGCTTGCGAATATTCAAAAAATTAGTTGAGGTATGCCGTTATCATTTTAGTGGTTTACGCTGATTTTGAAAACCGTTTCATACTGTTTTCTCCACGTGACTTAATCCTCGAATCCAGTCTTATCGTTTGTGCTTATTAAGGTATTTTAAATTATAATTAACGGACATCACTATTTGTTTATCTTCTATAATTTACTTTGCAACAGTAGCATGCGTAGACTTGAATCACATGATCACTCAGGAGGTTCATCGACTGTTAGATATGATGGTTCACCTACAAGTAACAGACCGTTATCCTCTTTGAGTTGTCTTGGAATACGGCCGGATTAAGATATTTCCTGTCTTGTAAGCTAGCTTACATATACGTACGGCTTGTAATCCATATTAAATCAATCTCTTTGTTGAGGGATTCCTTAGTGAAACCGTTTTTCACTTTTCTAATCAGGTAACTCAACGATGTTACTAGCTATAGCCCTGAAACATCGTTCAAAGTTCTGTGCTGCAAGTTCTCGGCCCACCGAAAGGAACCCACTGCATTGGGCCGGGAACTTTCAGCGAAATTCGGTTCGAACCGAATTCTTTCAGTACTCTATAAGTATAGCCCATTGGAATATCACTTAAGTGATATTGCCACAGTGAGATCACAACAATAACAACCCCATGAAAACAGAAGGTACCGTATAAAGAAAAGATTGTACACATTGATTCAGATAATAGACAAATGTATTATATATAGACAGAACGCAGCAGGTGTAAAAAACATCAAGTACCGGGAGATTAAAAAAGTGACACACTCTACAGTAATTCAGCAACACACAATGCGTGGAGGCCAACTGAAAAACTACTGCATTGTTTTGAAGAAACTCACTATTTTGAGATTGAACTATAGATGTATACATCTAGATATGAAAAAGTTAAGTGCGTAATTCAGATTGCGCAAGAGACTTTTCAGGCTGTGCTTGTCGGTATACAACTCTTTCAACTCTATGACAGTAAAAACGACCCCATCCGCTTCAGTCATTTCAACACACTTGTAAACTAAAACCATGGTTGTGGCCTGATAATCCTGCACAAGATTGGCCATAATTGTGCTTTAGTGAAGTTGTATAATTGCATACCGTCTATATTCCACTGCAGTGACATTCTCTTGCAACCTGTTTTGGGGAGGCCGGCAGACGACAGCGCATAAACGAGCGACCGACCCAAAGTGGACATAAACTTCATTTCCTATGACCACTTTATTACATACTCTCGGAATGTCCATCATTGTTTAGGAGTCTTTCATCAAATCAGGATACTAATATCTCACAGACTTCAGTGTTATTCACCGGTCTTCTAATGGTATGTTTCATCGTAGGAACCATCCAAAAATGCCATGCTAAGTTGTAGGTCAGGGGGGGTATCAAGAGAACACAGTAGTACTACGGGGTAAAATTATAACGAAGCTTCCTCCATTATCTTCAAGCGGCTGATTTTCTGCTAATCGGTATGGTAGCTAGGTGAGGCCAAAAGCGGGTGTACTGGTAATGTTCCATTCCCCCACAATTGGGAGCGGCTCTTCATGCATAACTACTCAGCATTTTAGAATAGAAATAGATTAGAACACAAAAGTCATGTATCAAACCGGATTATCAAGCATTTGGTTCAGCCAAATATGGACAGCCATTCTTGTGATCCCAACTTGACGCTTGTCCTCATCCGGAGCACTCATTCAGCTGCATGAACCTCTTCCACATTCGATAAGTAGTTGACAATCAACAGCGATCTTTTATTTCCCCTTGAACATAATCAATATTGTGTAATGACGTAATGCCACCCAAAAATATATCACCGCAACTTACCAGCATTTTAAGACAAACTGCACTCCGCATAAGCATTTATGAAAAAGCGGTGCATTAAGACAACACGAAAACATCGCACATACTAGAATGTAGGTGCTGGCATCTGCAAATGGAGTAGAGAAATTGAACGAAATATGCAACATCCAGGAATTTGGCGTGTTTACCTTGAAAACTCAACTTTTATGCAATGCCCCTTTTAAACCGGGGCTGTGTGCTGCTTGGGCACATGTCTACACCAAAAACTCTTTTGAAGGTACATTAGCAACAGAAAGACGGTGTATGTTGCGTTTATTATTAGACTTTTGTAATTGATGCACACTGATTTTTGGTCCGTACACTTATGTTACATCATGCGCATTGCGAACTCTACTGCTTCGTACAGATCTGTATGGTGTTTGTGATGTGTTTCATAGCCACATGATCACCGTCGTTTGTGATCATTCAGTCATGACAAACATTTTATTGGCACGCGGTTCTAACCTAAAACTCATAAAACCACACAATTTCAATAGGTGGAGCTGTTCAGTTATATGTTGCAGAAAATACCAACTGTAATTTTAGACCTGAAACAAATGTACTGGTCAAGAGAACCTTCATTTACTTACTACTGATCATGACTATTCATACTTTAATACCGATTGGGTCCCATGAGCTGGTGGCGGAGGTAGGAAGCAGAGATTTAGAGTGTTCCGTTTCTTAAAAAAGTGAATCAGAGACATGCATACTAACCTGAAATCATAAATGGTTCATCTGCATGAATCAAACAGAAAAAGTTCAGTCAAAACAAACTTCAAAAGCAGATCAAGAATCCATGTAAGTAATCTCGTCAAGTGAACAGTTTAAAAACTCGAAAACACGCAGGAAAAAATTGCCACATTGCATTTTAAATTTTTTGATGGTGCTCATCTATAAGTTCACGTGAACTTTCCTGACACGCTGAAAGAAAGTGAATGAATAGAGAGTCTAAGCAGAATGGAACTTTTGATCTGGTGATACCCACAGTGACTGTGCCTTTTGTTGTCTTCCGGAGCTATTTTTCTGTGAATGCAAAACTCCTGATCACAAACGACGCGTACAAGGTCGCAGTGGTTGTCGACTTGGTCATGGTTACACTAGATAGTAGATGAGAATTTTACCCGCCACCGAATAACCTGCTTGTCAATCATAAAACCGATGGCAGTGTAGTTTCGTCATCGGTTACCCGGAAAGACTGGCATGAACCACAAGTCAAATTAATGCAGTCCACCTTGGTTGAAATGAGAAGTGTATAGGTTCCGTCGATAATGCTGTATATGACACACAACACCGCTAATCTGTTAATTCCTGTAACGTGTTCTAATTAACATCAAGAGAATCCGAAGCTCACCTTATTCAAATTTCTGCCGATGTATTTTTATGTACATCAGCAGGCGCGCGGTGTGGCGTACACCGATTTTCTGGAGTTCCACATAGTCTCCCAGCGATTTTCACCCCGTTCAGATTTATGCATGCGGTTTCATTTTTCTTCCCCAATGACTTAACTTTAGACATTACAAGACCGGTTACTACTTTTGAGTGATGAACGGGAATAGGGAGAGGAGGCTTTTCTATTTGACTCATCAACTGACAACGATGAACCATGACAATTAGCCGGTCAGCACAACATGTCGAATTCAGGTTGCACTTTCGTACCTTATCATTTGATGCAAAAACTGGTCTGCTGGACTGTATGGAGCTACTTTATGTTCATCTAAGTGAAGTATGCACACTGGATGCAGTCTGATGCAAAACTCATTTACTGAAAACTCAAACTGATTTCTTGAGCATCCACACCATGCTATTTCAGTTGTATTACTAAAAATACGTTTGAAATATGCTTTTCTATTTTACTTAAATAATCGTTGACACATATAGCCCACATGACTAACCCAATATCAACAGCAGTAAAGCATACAATAGATACACACCTAAAGAGACAGTTCGTAAAACACACTACCAAACACAGGAACAAACGCAATATCATCCAGGTCAGTAAGCTGCCAAAAAACGCAACCGGTTACCGATGGAACGGCAACGTAACAGCTGGACAATAGACTACATCCTGTAAAGACTGAATGGTTTGTTCATCACCTGTCCAAAGTTATGTCATAAGACGAGTTTAGAAGGGATAAATATGGAGCCCAGCAAGTTTCGAAGACCTGACTCCATCACCACACTCAGCCTGAACGACCACTAGCAGATCAACGTTGAGGAAAAATTCGGTACCACTAACAATCACGTTCCGATCAACTATCATTGGACTAGTTGTAAATCGAAACGCCCAACAAGTAGAAACAAGCGTCTGATTAGAGTAAAACGTTTAGCATAGAACAGCTACTAGCTGGGCGAATAAGAACTTGCATCTGTTGAGCATTTTATACGGCGCGATCACACCATAAAAGCCATAATGGAGAATCGAATTAATTATCAAAGTGAATCCCCGGTTTTTCTGCAGTGGAGTCGCAACCCTCACAAAAAGTGAGGCTGTCATTTTATAACTTCAGACCTCTGACGGGTCTGCCGATACAGATTCAGAGGCGGCCAACATTGGGTAAATTCACGTAAGTGTACTTATCAAAAGGTCATGAGTTACTTGTGAGCACATAGAAGGCAGCTCAACCGAACTGCTCCCGATTTTTGCGTCACAAGTCAATCAGATTACAAAGCCTAATACCCCACAATCTGGAAGATTCAGACTTTGTGGTCTTGAGAAGCTGCGCCACCGAAATATTTGCCGCAGTTCTTAATCATCCCATGACAACTGGCCGACTACCGAAAACCTCTCATGAAAGATGAATGTCCAGATGACACAGTAACCTATCTTCCAATAATGTTGTCGCAGTGATCTCCAAGATGACGAGGAGTTTACCAGAAGACTGTCTCCGGGTCAATGTGGCACACCTCAAACTTACTGCCAAGAAGCACAATGGCCCCCACAGTGTATGCTCATGTGTTATTAATCTGGTGAATGCCTGTTACTTTTGGGCGGATGCTCTCGACACAGAACTGGCCAGTCGTGTGGCTTACCTTAGCTTTTCCAAAGCTTTTGATAACACTCCTGATGAAGGCCACCCGCGGTGGTTGAAAAGTAGAACATTACAACTCGCTCCTAACTTTGTGTTATCCTCAATCTGGTTATCAACCCTTGACAAGACTGTTCACTCCATCTTGCTGCAGAAACTCGATAGTTGTGGTTTCAGCGAGCTACTACTCACCAGCCTTGTGATTGACCCAACTAATCGTAAAGGTTTAACGCAAATATGAATGGATAAACACCAGAGTGGTTTCCTGAAAACGGTGGTATTCCGCAGGGTTCCTTTCTGGGACTCATGTTTTCCACTTTCGTTACTGGACCACCGGGCAGCGTCAAATTACCGATGGTGCTTCGGGTCGACGAAGAGAAACTGTAGCGATTTATAGAATGCCAAGAAGACGTGATAACCTTAGACGGTGCTTTGAACCGTTTAGGCCCATTGTTCGTAGAAGGTGACTTCCCGTTCAATGTCATCTAGTGCAAGGTCATTCAGATTTGCTACCAGAATCGTGTTGATTAAGGTCTTGTCGATACCAAGCTATTCGTACGACTATGCGAGCAAGAACAGTGGACCCTACCGACAGACCATTTGAATATGTCTATACCTTGTGTAGCGGCGATCACAAGGGCGTAAATAACCACGAGTCAATTGGAAAAAATTTGTGGAGCCCCCTTCTTCCGAGGCGTTCCCCTCCATTTATATCTTCATATTCCATCCGCATTTGACGAGGGGGAATGCAGGTCCATTGCCTTTATCTTACAAAAGGTTAGACGTTTAGTGAAAATGTTCACAGACATGCCATTAAGGAATTAAGGGGCACAGGAAAATCCCATACCCAAAGGGACTAGCGGAATTGAGTTAATTCTAGATGAACTGCAGACATCTCGGGAGAGACTAACAAAATACCGCACACCTCGGGCCATCCATTGGTACATCTTCTCCCACCAACAAAAATGGTCACTTAAGGAGTAATTCATTAAAAGTGAGTATTGGAATAGACAGGTTACTTTGCAGGGAGAAATGCTTCACTGTTAGTGTCTGCTCACACTGGAACAACCTGCCTAGCTCTGTGGGCAGTGTTGAGTCGCTCCAGTTTTAAAAGTGTACTCGATAGATACGTGGGAAATGAATTTCACTACAACTTTCATTAACATAATTCTAGGTCAGCCTCACAGGTCAGTAAATACGCACTTCTGAAAGAACGTTGTTTCAGTGCCTACTGATATGATTGCATGCCAACCGATTCACTGGAGTTTGCTTTGATTTAATTCTATTCACGTTTACTAGACACTCATAAGTCGTCCGACAAAATTTTACTCGACAGGTGAACAGAGAGAAACGTACAAATAATGATCCCTTTTTGTCTTGTGATAACCTATCTACATCACTCACTAGCAAAAACACCAGAAAAACTGACATTAATGAAGTGCTGGTAGTGAGGTAGTGTCGAATGAAAAACTTTGCGGTTTATTGATTTCCTTTCTTTAGATTTGCATTGTGTTGTATTCTAACAATCAGAGTTCCCTTTGTGTCAGTAAAAACAAAAAGTATAGTATGGGACATAATTATTTGGTCCAAACTCATTAGTCACTGCCATGAAACTCGCGAAGATTATGCAAAATTCACAAACTAATCACAACTGAATGATCTAACCAGAACAATTTTTATTTGTCCACATCGTAATGATTGTTGTGTTGACAGCTACTTTAATGCATCCATAAAAATAAAGGTATTTACATTACTCCGTGTGTTTACTTTTCTCCACCTGCTTCAGTTGGTGTGCATATAGGCAACACGAACAGAAAACCATTGTTAGGTCGTAACGCAGTTGCTGCTCTGAAACTGATACTTTTGATTGAACACATGACAATAGTTTCTGTTGATGTGCCATTATTGCATCATAAATACACACAATTATTTTCTGATTCAACTGGTCGTGCTATCAACGTGACCCACCAAATTCGTTTGATATCGGTTAAAAAACCTTCCTCCATTTCAAAGCCACGACCGATACCCCTTGTAAAGCTGAAAGCAGTTTTTGCCACTAGTAATCTGATGCTTCCAAATCACACAACTGAGTCAATAACATGCTCGTCTAGGGTAAATCCATTGGTTCCGGTTTTCAAAAAAGACGGTAACGTTCGATTGGACACAGATCTTCGAACACTTAACGAACAAATTGTGGTTGGAAACTTCATTTTGCCTAATCGAGATGATCTGTTAAACTCGCCGGAGCAAAATTTTTTCAAAACTGGACATCAAAAGTGCTTACTTTCGAATGCCACTTACGGCCGATTCCAGATTTCTCAGTTTTTCACTACAGAAGGTCTATTTCAGTGCAAAATTCTGCCACTGGGTTTAAATTCGGCCCCATCAGCTTGGCAAACATTCATGACTCAGTCTTTATCTTTATGTCGGGGTTCTGTTGTGTACATGGATGATATATGCGTTTCATAAAACCTGAAGAACATGATTTCAACCTTAATTCTGTGTTGGATCTTCCCCATTAGTTGAACTTGCGTTTGAACATGAACGAGTGTATGTTCTGTGTGAGTGAAATATTCTTTGACCATATGATATCTGGTGAAGGAGTTCACTCCAACGTGAAAAATACTGAGGCTGTTGCAAATAATTCAGCACCTATGAATTTACTTTAACTCAAACGTTACCCCGGACTCTGCTCATGCTACTTAAACCATCTTCCAAATTTTGCCACCGTTGTTGAGCCACTGCGATTACTTACGAGATCTGATATTCTCTTTTAGTGGTCAGACACACGTGAAACATGACTGTTCCCTTCTCCGCTGTCAGTACCTTTGACGAATCCCGCATTAAGTTCGTCCCAACAGATATCTCCTTGCAGATATCGCCTTGCAGGTTTAATGAGTTCTGTGATCTCGACCTGTCTCGGAAGTCCTAATCGCGGGGTTATCGATTGGAGTTAACAGGCAGTAACTGTGTCTCCTCTCNGCTTTAGCCTGTGTCTGGGTCTGTTAGAAGTGGCCTATATACCTTTTCGGTAGACACTTCACTCTGAGAACTAATCATGCATCATTGACAACACCTCTCAGTCAAGGGACTAAAGACCATAGACCTTTACGGATCAGTCGGTGACATGCCAGACTAGTGAGTTAAGACCTCGAAATTAAATGTAGAAATAATCACTTGTAAGATATCCGCACCAAATGTAGTACGAATGAAGTTGAATAGTTTGGGCGTCGTCCTGAGGAAGGCCACCCGAGGTGGCTGAAACGTAGAGTATTACAACTAGCTCGTAACGTTGTGTTATTCCCAATCTGTTTATCAATAAATGTAGAAATGGTTCAGAAAATCAAGTAGCTGGTGCACTTTTCCGCTTACCTTTGTCTATACAAACTGATAAAGGCGATATATATGAATTCGAAATAGTGTCTGTCATTGAGGATTTGGAATTTTATGCGGTATCCAGAAAGCGACTACGACAGCATACGCAAATGGTTGATAAACTCCAATAACTGAAACAATACATTTCTACCGGATGGCCAAGCGTCAAAAATATCACTGACGAGCTAAAATGTCACTACCCCTTGCGAGAGGAGTTTTCTGTGATAGACGACTGCATTATGCATGGATCACGGCTAGTCCAACCCTTCAGTTTAAAACGTGAGTATATGCTGTGTGCTCATGAGGAACATCTTAGAATCACGCGGACTCTTCGTCATGCTAGCGAGTAGTATTGGGGGCCACGAATGTTTCCGTCAATCGAGACACTTGTTAATGATTGCGTCCCTTGTCATCATGCTGGTAAATCAACCAGACCTATAGTTACCCTTATGCAGCCAATGGAATATTTTACACGCTCGTGGGCAAAGCTGGCGATCCATATTATGGGACCTTTTGCAACAACTCTTTGGACTAAACGTAGCATACCGGTCGCCAGTTGCTGCTACAGTAAACGGTCTGAGGTGCATATTTGTGGAGATGTCACGTCAACCACGGTAATTCGCTGAATGAAGTATCTTATTGCCCGCCTCACTATTCCTGAAAGCATTGTCACTGATAATGGATCTCAGTTTTTTATTTGTGAGTTTGAAGATGCTCTAAGTCGACAGGGAGTAAACCATTCACAGACTTTTCCTTATAATCCGTCAAGTAATAGTATGGTGGAACGTTTGAATCGTTCTTTGAAGGGGTGTATACAGGGGAAGTGTGATAGGAATCTGTGTTTTGAGTGTTATTCATTTTTCGCACCAGCCACCATACAGAGACCGGAAGAGCGCCTGCTGAACTCAAGTACGGGAGAGCTCTACGTACGAAACTTAACGCTGCTCATCAACCTACAAATAAAGACAAACATACCAAGCTGTTCCGGAGGCAGACCTATGCCAAATCAGTAAAAACTGTGGCACCTGAAACGTTTGTCCGCTTGAAGAATCAACCACACAACAGAGGGCAAACAAGCTTTTCATCCGCGATCTCCATAAAGCGTACTGTCGGACCCGGTACATACGACTAGGATAGCAACAGGAAAGTCAATCGGCGTCGATTATTTGTTGGATGATTAACCCGGGGAATCACCTTACCTTCAAGTGCGTAACAACCCGTTGCATAGCCCTCAAATCCTCGTCGCTCATCACAGGCTCCTGAATCGGTCGACCGTTTTATCTATGCCGAACTCGAAGCAGACTGAAAGAGAGTGATGTTTTGGGTGTGTATGTGTGTACATCCTTTACAAGGCCACAACCTCCACCTCGTATCTGATTGGCTACTAACGCTCGCATGACATATCGCGACTATGACTGGTTTAATCCTAATCCATTCACTGATTTGACGTCTTTTGTGTACTTCTGCTGGTCACATTGCATACATACTAGTTTATGCTCATTACCCCTGTCTTGCGATACAACAATGGTACAACCAAAATAAGACAAACAGAAACGTTTGCATAATCACTACCTGTACCGATGAGAACAACCGGTGTTCTATCAGCACTGGTTCGTTAGACATTGACGATCTAATGTTAGTATCGTACAATATTTGGAGGCTTTTAACTAGGTCAGTTGGGTGCTGAGACAGTGGAGACGGGTTGCTCGGAAATGTTCCAATCAACAGATCGTTACGGGGGTCCAAAGTGGATTTGTACACCACGTCACATATTTGATTCTGTCCCGACACACAAAATATAAGTCAAATCACTTCTGCTGATTGTGTGATGTGCATTTAAAACATTAATGGTAATCAAAATGTTTCTACTTTCAGTAGACTAGTAGCTGCAACTCAGCATAAAATTGAGGCAGGTTGTTGTAAATCGCGGCAGGTGGAAAAAAGGATAACATGTCTGTGATGCTCAGAATTAGGGACTTTGAATAGCCCTAGAAATCGTACTTGACTTCAAACCTCCCACGCAAGTAATAAGGCGAAGACCTGGTACTGGCAGCAGTAAGCAATTGTTATTCATGGATTAAGACACCGAATTTATTGATGTAAAACAGTATTGGAGAAATCACAGCCTGTCATTGGCTAATCTCATTAGCACATGCAACACCACAAACTGTATGTTAATTGGTGGAATACGGAACAGATGAACTGACGAGTGACGGAAGGCACAACACTAAGACCGTTCGTCCAATCCTGATGTTGCGTCATTAACGCGATGTTTGGATTGGCCGTCTGTCAGATCTTCTGTTGTGTCGGGGTTTGGATAATCGGTGAATCGAGATTCCCATCACAATGTCCCATATCAAAATCCTTGACTTGGGTGTAAAAGAACTGTTTGCAGAAACTGTTCAGAAATATCCCTTATCAATACATGCACGATCCTTGCGGTGCCATGCAGTACGCCGTGTTTCGCATTGGGCTCATCCGTCACCAGGATACGAATTGGAATATAATCCTCTTCAACTGGTGCACAAGGATATGATGCACGATGTTAGGATGAAGTCCTGAATGAGAAGATAAGATATGATCCATTCCTTTATAGTTGCTTCTGTTCTTAAGCGTGAACATGAATGAATGTGACGCGAGGTCTAGTGACACCAGTCTTACATCAAGAAAATCGTGGCAATTGATCGCACCACTTGGAGGTTGAAGTTAAAGGTAGATGCGCCAAAAACGGATCAAAAATAGCCTATTGATCAAAGAAAGTAATGGAATACAGGCTCCGATAACCAGGATCGACCCAGTCAGCTATAAAATAGGTAATCCGCAAAATTTGTATCGCAATTATCAGATTAGGCTGTAATTACGGATGCTGTGAGATGGTCTTCTGCGCACAGTAATCCACTGTCTGTTTAGCAAGATGAGTATCACTGGATATCAACACCTGTGATCATCAGAAAGAGGGCCTTTCCATTTATCGGGTGTATTTCTCTTGTCTCTCGGATGGGACCTCAGGATTTGTCAAAGGCCTCTTTGAGCCTTACAAATCATGATAGGTGAATCATTTTATGTTTTAGAAAATACATGGGTGCTTCTTGTATGCACTCTTTTCAATCAGGAAAGGTCGAGAACAGAAGACTTTCACTGAGACCTCAGTCTCTAGGAGATACTGGCTTGAGTAGCGGAGGATTGGATAGAACTCGACATGGAGAAGAAAGGAAAACTGGGATGTGTAAATACCCGATTGTGTGATCAACCGTGCAGACGATGAATACCAGTGTCTGAAGTAGCGAAGAACAAACACAGAAATATCTTTATCCTCCACCGACAGTTTCAAAGTAAATTAGGTTAAACCTCTCTATGGCAGCCATCTTGGGCAATACTCAGTCAAAGGAGAGAGGTTTTGTGGGCTTATTTTAACGAAAACTACAATCTCCATATGTAACACAAATCAGCAAGGACAAAAAGAACAAGTTTTGTTTATAATATCTCTATGAACCGTTTGCTACTAGTTGGCGTTCCACCATCTAGAAGAAAAGATGTTTATGCTCAACACTTGTACTGCAAAACGTATGTGAGGTAGTTGGTTCAAACATAGTGAAAATTACTAGACGAAAACAACACAACCAATGCCACTACAAGTTACTTCACTGCATCAGTAGCTGTTGGGCGTGTAACAAGGACTAGTACACTGTGCTAAACCCTACTTTGTTCGAAGCCATTAATTTAAGGCTTTGACTGAGTAACAACGACTGAGTAACAACAACAACAATGAGCTGGAAAAAAACAAGCGAACGGCCTGTTGCCAGCAAGCACCAGACAATCAAGCAAGTTGGATTTCATGCCAATGGAGCCCAACTTTAGTTGGGTTGCATCATCATTTAAACCGACCACTCTAGTAAATTATCAGCCGTCTTCTGACGTTATTTATCAGAACGGGATGAATTAATATGATGAGCTGAATGAAATAATTCATGATGAATTAGCCGTCTAATAATGATTTTCACACTTTTCCTTACAGAAAAAACCGTCTTTTTTGTAACTTGCTTTCTTGAGTATCTGTCTACNCGAAGCCCTGACTTTTCACAGTTGGGTCTCATCTAAAATCGCAAATCTGCCGCACTACTTATTAGTAATACAAATGAAGTTGTAAAACTTTCGCGAAACATCAATTCCACCATCTTTGCTGGATTATTTTGTCCTCATTAAACAGGGTCGGCTGTTTTGAGCACTTGCAAGGTTTGTCTTCTATCTATTGGTTATTAAAAGCAATCCTCTACTCTGTTTCCTTCGTAGGACCTTGAATCATTTTAGTGGTTTCACTTGAACATGATGAAAACATTGATGACCTCCCCAATGTTGTATTATAAAGATTATCATAAACTACAAACCCCTTTTCTGGTTATTTTATTTCTATCGACTTCGTCTTGCACTAATATGTTGATATCTCATCAGGATTTCAGCGAAGGCTAACCTCACTCGTCTAATATCAACGGATTTATGGCGGGGATATTTGCTTTAGTGTGAGTCAACCACAGCCTACTGATTTTGTTTGCAGGTGTTAGGAGGGTTGCAGAGAAACGTCTAGACAAAATTAATTTGTTTACTCAAATGACTTTTACTAGACCAGAAAGTTTTGGGAATTGATTTGCTCACAACAGAATTAGACCTAAGATGTAAATTTGATTCGCACGGATTGTCAAATCCCATGGTGTAGTAAGCAATTGTTGACCATTCTTTGCTTTGACAAACTGTAAAAGGTCAGTGCACTGCGTTAACATAGAACAGGAAACGCAATGGGAGAGTGTGCAGTAAATTAGCTAGAGGGTGAAGTAATGACTGACTCTACAAAGTATCTCTGTACGTTTTTTCTTGCATCGTCTATCCGCAGGTGAGCATCTCCAGTTATGCATTGACCAAAAGTTTAGGGACACTAAATATCTGGTAGGGATAGGAATTTTTCGATTCTCAATTAATTGTAGCTAATTACTGAATTATCTTCCTATGTTCAATATACAGTGTATGAAAAGCGGCAAACTGTTAACCATATGATTTTTAAGCTACATGTCCCAAAACGAAAGTTTACCGTGCACTTACTTTAATGATATGTTTGAAAAATTAACCAAGTCACAAATAGGTAGCAAAATGCATTAAATGTGATCGATTTCGTATAGCAGTATTTCTACACGTCTGAAATTAAATCTAATTAACCAATGGCATTCTAACCCACATCGCGTATTTAATCTACATTTTTATGATATAAAATGTTATGGGAATAGTCTTACAGTTCTCAGTGCGTGTTAATCGATTTCTTCCATCAAATTAGAATGAAAATTAAAAAACAAAGTGAAGTTAAGACGTTCTGTCCGGTTGATGGTTTAACGCAAAATGGGACAGCTTTCAGAAGTAAGAACTAGGGAAGACTAGATCTCTTTCTGTATTTAAGTGGAATGGTCTGGATCTGCTGTAAAACCGCTGCTGCTGAGACGTTGATATGGAGTTCCTGAGTCGCGCAATTTAACTAACCTTTAATGGAATGCCACCTTCCTTGTGAAATTCAGTGGAGATTGTCACTTTAATTAATCCATCATCAATTAAATCGAAACGTGGTAATTTCTTTACAAACCTGAGTTTCAGGACCGACAGCGGCCACTGATGTAGAAGACAACGCCGATTATCTGAGGGTATGAAAGGTTAGCGCTGTTAAGCTGGACATTTTTGTCGGCCGCATTACTTACCTTGTACAGAGGTATTCAAAAATCAGATTCTTTAGTAGATGAGGTAGCAAAGCGTGTATGATGTTCGACTTAAGGGTCAGTTTAGGTTCAACTGCATATATTAGTCTAAGAACCAGCTAGGTGGACGAAGGTGGTACGTTATTCAGTAGGTCATGGAGTTAACATCATCAACCGCCAACCTCATTTATGTTATTACGCCAGGTGAATTTCCATCCTAGTAAACATTATTGAAGCACTTCCTGTCTTCCTCACAACGGCAAGCAATCGGTTACTTTGTTTCGGAAGAGAACGCGTACATTCTGAAAACGTGCCACGTCGCTTGTGGGCTTCATGAGGTGTTCGACGACCTGTTTTTTATCACAGAGCAAATTCGAATGAATTTTCTCTGATTATGCGCTGTGTTGTGCTTGCATATTCACAAGTTATTCGGTTTGCACTATGTAAACATATTGTTCGTTGGTCTGATACTGAGAGAATATTCTGTTAATCTGTACAACACCGGTTTCGTTGGTGGAGTGGTGGGTTTTCCAGGTACCATTCCTGTGCCACCTGGAATGCTGCAGATGCTGTTTTTCACAGACACCCAGGTGACTCAGCATGCCTGACTTAACTACAGGCAGAAGTCACTCGAAGCTAAATTGAGCCTAAAATCCAGACGTGTCTGCACATGTTAGCTTGGTTGTAGCAGGTGTGTAAATTTACTAACCAGGACTCAGATGGTCGTGTGTGTCTAGTGTGTCACAATTAATTTAGTGACAATCTATTTTATACTTGATTATGTCTGTTATATTTAAAACAATCATTGGTTTATTGTGTGCTACCTGAAAAATAGATTCACTTTTCTGCCCTATGTAGACTGTCCGTATTTACGACGGGGAGGTTCTGTAGCAGTCAGCACCGTACTATAAAACTGCGTAACATACCCTGCAATAAAATCATATGGCCAACGCATCCTTTGACGGCATTAGATCAATGATATTCATTTTTGGTAAAGTATGGGAATATTTGCAAAATATTCATTACCACTCTCTCTCTATGGCGTCCCACAAAGGTACAATGTGACTTAGTTTTCGCACTCACCATCAGTGCTCCGTTAACTCGACTGGTCAACCTTCCAACGCTATGTTGTAGTAGGCTGAAGCCCAAAACGCCGTTTACTTCAAACCGACCATCAGTTCACCACTTTTCTATATTTTTTGGTTTTCCAAGTCAAGTCTTAAGCACCTCAGGATCTACATATTTTGCATTTCAACATCCCATTTTCCGGCACACAAATCGAAAGATACTTCTTAGATTATACAATCGACCACTGTGTGGGAGTTTATGGGCTAATAAGAAACTGTACTATGTACGGGATTGCAAGAAACCTATAGGCACGATGCTATTATGCAACAAAGTTACACCTGGGCCTTGATTAAGCGTGAATTTTACTTGAGAACTGTCAGTATCAAAGGATAACGGCACTCTGGCAAAATCTGGGGACCGAATTATTTGCTAAGTTCTAAGTGTCGGAAAGTAACGAGTTCAACTGAACAGGAACTAACGCTGTCATCATTTTGAGACGAAGATGTCACGGAGTTGGACAAACGTTTAACATATTTGGTAAAATACCACAAGGACTATTGGGGAGTGGTAGACTGCTGGGGGAGAGAACATACATTCAGTAATTGAATGATTAGTTTACCCAGGGTTTGAGTTATTTAGACATAAATCGGAAAACTTGAATCTTAATCTTAGTAAAAACAGCAGTTTGCATGAAGTAACCACCATAATTTGTAGCTAACATGGTTTGAAAATTGGAATCCAGGAAGTACTTTGTTTGTTACCTGCGATTAGAGAAAAGACGTTGGAAGCAAGTTTGCGTCAGCAGTCAAGAGTGTGAGTGATAATTTTCACTGTAACTTTCATAGTATGCTTGGTGTTTCGTCCTTCCTCGCGACAGGTCAGCTAACCTTCACTGGAAAAGAAACCATTATCAGAATCGCAATGCATAAACTTGTGCCACAGCGCGCTTGCTCTCAAATACATTTGAATATGGCGGGTTATTAAGCTCCACAGATTTTCCATAGGTTTGGAGTTCAAAATGTAGACTTGCATGTCAAAACCTCACATACCGAAGAAAGTTGCTCCGTCCTCATTTACGCCTTGCAATATGATCAGTGTTTTAAGCAGTAAACGCATCTTCCTTCAAACGTTGCGAATAGTAAATGTGTAACGTCGGCATTTTTCAACACAATATTAATCTATGGTCCCAAACGAGCACCGTTTCCTTGACCTTCAGAAATTTGATTTTTAATTAGACAACAAAAACTAAAAATGTTGGTGGCTTCAAATGGTTGATTTGGTCTGCCTTGTAGTATTTCAGTAGGCCTGTAGACTTAAGAAAGAGTCAAGTGTGACGAATTTGGGCTTCGGGTGGATTCAGCCCGGTGGCAGAAACAGCCTGGCCGGAAGCGGCGAGCAGTCTACCAGCTGAAAAACGGAGCCACAACGGGAACTTATAAAATGTATGTTTGGACTCAATTACCAACCCAAACCGCTCTCCCATATAAAATCCACTAGGTGGCTTAGGGGACCGACTACCTAGCAGGAGGTTTCAAGCATGTTTTGCTGAGATCAACCAATACCATTGTTGAACACTGAAGTTGCCATACTAATAAGTGGTGGATTCCATATGAGACAACAGGGCGCGTGAGTGGCTAGATCCGAGTATCAGTTTTCCGATATCCTGACCTGGTTTCACAGATCAGGTGGTATAACGGTTGTCAAGTATGAACAGGCTGTTTTTCTTGCTGGTTTGATTCCGGTCGAAGGTAATATTTTTCACACTTGTGTCTTTTCTAAAATGACCTCGTATCAATGTACTCTTATTGATCGGCGAAGTTTAAACTCTCGCTTTCAGAATCACAGTTGAGCTACGTTGGATCATCATTCGAATTTGAATGTAGTTGACCTTCTGACAAGTTGTCAGCTATCCCATGACTAGTCACAACATAAACATGACACTGTGACTTTAAGTTGAATGGGGAACAACGTGGGAAACAACCAAATCAAGCACACGCTGTGCATCACTACAGAGGTACACTATTTTGGTCCACTGTATCGGGCATGTGTTGTAGTGTGGAGTATACCTACCGTTGCTGTTTTTTCCCAAGTCCAAACGGTAAAATCTTCTTGTAGTTAGCCATCGGATCCGAGATAAGCTGGTCCTTCGTACATCGTACGAGGTGAAAGATTTTTCATTGTATCTTGTTGATCTTTGTAGTGTGCTGACATTTCACACAGATCTATTTGTTTCTCAGGTTCGGCCCAGAGTATTAGCGCTTGGTTTATAGAAACACATTACATGCAATTACTAAGGTCAACTAAATCTACCCTAGTTCTCGACTGATGCTAGACTAATTCAAGGAGATAAGAAGGATCCTGTGAATTCACATCGAGCCAAAATTCGTTAGACTGACGAAACACTTAGATTATAATTCATATAACAAGAACGCCAGTGAATATGGGACAATTTGGTAGTACAGACATTTCTAAAAGATGTAAACCGACATTATTCTGATGCCTGTCCAGAGGTTCCGGTGGGGAATATGTGTCTGGATCAACTTTCCGTGTCCACGACTTGGTTGTCTTATTAGCTGATCCACTGCACAAGACCGCTAAATGGAATCAATCGATCCTCTAGGGTGCAACGGGCTGTTAAAAATCGTCCGACCGAGTAGATTGCAACAAACCCGCGCCATCCTACAGAGCCTAAACACAGTCCTACCCATGAGTACTAGTTATGACCAACACGTTCGCTGTGATCCAGAACAAAGTCACGAATTTTCAAGAATTTATTATTTAATTTCAACGTTGAAGCTGCAATGTGACTGCTTATCAACCAAAAATACGGAGAAGTATTTCCACAGGAATGGCATGGCAAATCTTAGAACTATAGATTGAGTTCAGCTCAAACATTTCTTTAAATTGTCCTACGTTTGTTGGCACGGTTACCCAATTTTATATTTTGTTTTCACTGAAATGGCTCGTTTAGGCATATATCGAACAGCTTTTCGATAAAAAAAAACATGAAGACCCCGCTAACCTCCTTCACCGTAGTTAACTACAATTTTCTAGTTGATCACCGTAGAACGCGTGTACTGATTACTTCTCACAATTGTATCGCTTCCGTTATGAGCAAGTTACCCATTCCTTCATTGGCAACCTGTCCATGAACCATTGTTTTTTAAGGCTTCGGTCTATTTGATGCAGTGAATAATACACTATCACTGTGTTTCATCCTTCATTATCCTTCTAAAATAAATTATTTGTTTGTTTTTATTGGTATTTTCCTCAGTCAACCTTCATTCGTTGCCTAAAAGTTTTCATTTAGACTATTTGTTTACGACACATTATTTTAAGACAGTGAGAGAATGAGTGATATTCGAACTGACCAAAACTCGAAAATCACATTCATAAGCTCTAACTGTTTCTAGCGTTTCATTTTATCAATGTATGCACAATGTAAGGGATTAGAAACCGCGATATTGAAATTTGAAAGTTCAAAAACTGAATTAAAACTATGTTGGGATGATGTTAGCACCTGAATCGCCTTAGGTTTAACACATGAACTAACTGGACACTTCGAAAAATACGCAAATTCTTAAGGAATTTCAACTGATGCCATATTAAAATAATCGTCTTTCTGTTAAAAGGAAGTATCGTTCCTATAATAGCAAGTAGTTATGGCACTAACTTTGTTTTTCGAATCGCGCACGTCGTGATCATTCAGCGTTATTAAAACTGTGTAACATCGCTCTTGTTTATAAGACTAAACTTAATTAAACTCTAACCAGTAGATCCAGACTCCCGCCACTTTCCATATGTTGGAATTCACGTTCAGTACCTAATCTTAAAGCTGTTTTCATCGCATATCTCAGATTCATTGGAGTCAGTGAATCAATGTGTATATTTGGTGCACTTACAGAATGTGTACATAAATTTGTGAATGAACAGTTAACTACAAATTTCAAGATGGATGAATTTTGACCATTAGGCGCATAACTCATGTCACCTCACTCTGGAAAAATTACAGTGCCATCTATTGGTTGGAGGTCAACTGCGTTTGTACACACTTATCAGAAGTGCATTTACGTTTGCACTGATCTTCGAACCCCGCTGAGTCTGGGATAAGCGGCCCAAGCCACTCGAAGATAAGCTATTGTCAGTTGACGAGTGCCACTTTTTCATTTGACATATACTACTGGATGTTTTTCCGTAGTCTAAGAATATGTAAAACTTCGCCGTAGGAACCGTCTGCACTTCCAAACTTCCGAAATGGAATTTGCATCGAAGTTTTTAGTTGTTCCAGTCCCAGTGAACCTACAACAAACATTAGTCCAGTAATTTGATCCAACACATTGTAGAGGGGTGGTGTTTTTTAGTTTGGATTTGAGATTTGGCCTGAGAGAAATTAACTTTTCTCAAACTTCTACTGTTTCCTTCAAGAAATTTGGAAAATTCCCATTTTTACTCGATTTCTTACATTAACATGAATATTTCGACAATTTTATTTTGATCTCCAAGGGCAATTGTGAAAAGGTCTGTCCAATGTAACACCCCAAAGAAACTGACCTATCATAGTCCCCCAGGGAATAGGCTACTTTATGAATGATTTCATTCTACAACCTATTAATTTTAATGCTCACTTATGTACCTCTTCGATGTGTCATATACTCTGGATGACTGGTTGGATTCATTGGCTTGGAATTTGCTGCTATGTGTCGGACCGTTTATGCTTTATGTGGCGAAAGTACAAGTTTCAGAGAATCTGTCTTATTTACAAATCCATCGTCATTATTTTTCTGCAAAATATAAACGACTTGATGCTGAGTGTTTGGAGTTATACAAAGATTTGTATGGGGAATCCTACGTCACTTCCTTCGTTTATCTGTGAACTGGAGCTCCATCCTTTTTCTCCTAATGCGTGCTTTGTAGTTGAACTTAAGTTTCAACCGCTGGTGTGCTGTTGCTGACGGTGTTGATGACAACCCTCTCCCTTTGTAGTTAGGTGAATCTGTCTGACAGTCTCCACAAAACTGTGGTTTGTGCAAAGTGCTGATTTAACTCTTTATCAGTTATGGATTGCCATAACAAAACTTGTAACCTCGTAAAAAAACATTCTGCTTTGAGAAGCATGACAAAATCTATCATTTTGTATTGGAATCAGTATACATATTGGTGGTTACTCATTTCACTTACCGATTGGATAAATGAAGAATGATTCTGTGTGTCACGTATGCTGGATCTTGCTTTTCTTTTAAGTTGAACGCTACTCACATTTGATTTCAGCATCCAGAGAGGCATTCCAGTCACCTAGACTCGAGTTGCAATCTTGCTTTGGTTTGTCGGTAGTTCATATGTTTGCAACGACCGGAATTAGAAATCTAACCACGCTTTCATGAGGTAACCATGTTACGTCATTCATCTCAAATTAGGCACAACCAAATTATCATTTTGAACGCTCAACCATATACTCTTGCCAGTAATGACCAGGTTGCCTGATCGTCACGATAAGAGACACGTTAACTGTCCTGTCACTTTCAGTGGATAATTCAGTAACTAGGACTCTCAAGGCAGGTCGAAATCTTCGATCTCACTAAACATGCCAGGAGGTAATTTGGGCTATCGCTAAGTAGTTGGCAATTTGGTTAATTTCATGTTGAATACCATTAACATTTCGATCACAGTCTTTACCTGTCATCCAGTCTTTTTCCAGAAATAGCAGTAGACTCAAGTTTTACTCTTGCCAGAGCCCGTCAGCAGTAGATATACTTTTTGTTCTAGCACATCCGTGACTTCCTTTTCAAGCTACTTTCTGTCATAATTTTTTAAATGCCGTTATGGTGCCTCAGCCGCCATTGATATTTTTCGGATGCACATGAAAGTGTTCATCACGAACCTTGGACGCGATTACAACATGAATAATCACAATGCATTTCTAATCACCTGGCTCGGACACACTATAAACTCTTTCCTAGCCCCCTGATTTATGGTACTGGGCCGCGAGTCCGTTCTGGCAGGGTTATTGGTTTTCAAGCACACTATAGACATCTAAACTAAATTGAACCAGTATGCTAGTTGAGATGACCAGTTTAGTTCATTGAGTGTGGGACTACGATTAGTTTTTGAACTAATATATCAGCTAACTCTCCTTGGAAGCGACACATTTCCACCTGCTTTATTACCAAGACGCCTTTGAGGGTAATAGAGAAGGACATGAATTCTGAGTGAGTCAACTAAAACTGCATCAGTGGGATCGCAAGGCCTAAAACAGACTAGCATTCTCAACTCCGTCGTAAGAGAACAATGTTAGTAAAGCTTGGAACCTCGTATGGATGGAGTTTTCTTATGTCAGTCTTCAAAGAAAAGAAGTCATTTTGGACCACTATTCAAGTAGGTAGAAAAGTGGCACTACTAGTGGCTGCGTGATTTCGAAATGAGCAGCCGGATGCATTCGGGTGCTGGTTTGTTTTATTTTCCAACGAGCCATGAGTCGAACGGATAAGACATACCAAAGAGTGATTAACCATAAGCTAGTCCACAAGGATTCGGTATTACCACGTCGGAATTGTCTTGTAGTCTCCACTCAAAAGTTAGCATATCACTACCCGTTTTCTTCTAATTTGATTCGAATAATACTTATATGGCCGATGACAGAGTGAACGATAACTTACCGGCTACATCTTGGTTTTGATCATATCCACCTGATGTTGTACGGGCTTAAGGATGAGTGTCCTGAAGATGTAAACCACACAGCAGTCGAGTTCACCTTCCTTCCTATTACAACTAAGCAGTCGACGAGATCATGGGTGTGCAGTAATTCCGCACTATGGCAGACAAGTTGAAATCTGAAATTCTGACCTTCTGTTCAGATTAACTGTAGCAATCAAGTCGTTTTAAAAAGGAGCTACTGTGGACTTCCTCATGTGATGCTTGATTTTGTGTGGCTGACTTGCGGCCAACGCTAAACGCTTTCTACCTAACATACGTCAGTGTCACACTGTAAGCCTGTGTCTGCAGCAGCCGTTTCATTCGACCGATTGTGGAGTGGTCATGGTTTGTCATGTCAACCGGGATATGCTCAATGGGTACCGACAAGCCAGAGAATCCTCCAGGTTTGTTGGTATCACAGCCAAGGTACTCAGGTATGCTTTGAGAAGGTCTATAGAAATTTTGGTGATTTCTGTCCCACACTTTTAAGCCAAAACTTACAGAAAGATGATTAAATTTACAAACTACCGACTCGAATGAAAACAGCCAGTGTAATTGGTTCATTACTTGGTTCACTCAGCGCCTTTTGATAACCGGTTGATTTAAACCAAATGTCACCCAGACTTTAATTTTAGCGTCTGCCTTCAAATGCACTTTCTAATAAGCTCCTTCCAGAAATGGTTTTACCAATAGTGACGCAAGTCTTAGCCTCCTTTCCAAAAGGATCTGGCTGGAAGGTATCTTTAAATGGGAAAGCTGTAAATAACTATGACTGATACTCAGTTCAAACCAACTAACTTCTCCGTCATTCACCAAAAGGTGAAAAAACTAGTTAGCAAATTTAGAAAGGACCCTATTGTGAAAAAACCCAAGCTTCGGCTGGATTCGAGCCAACGACAGAAACAATGTAGTCACCCTACAAGCTGGACTACGAAGCTACCCCGGGATCTCAAAAATGTCACATTTCCAACAGATCCTGAAGTGGCTGTTTAGCTTGACCGGTGGAGCGCTTGTCGTGTTTGAGCGTGCTGCCTTCGTCATTGGTTTGAATCCACTGGAAGCTCAAATTTTCTAACATTGTGTTTCTTGTAGCTATAGAAATCTACCAGACTACTTATTTGTGGCGTATTTTGGCAAATGAAAGGTGATTCAACACACAAATCATTAGCGGATAGCCCAACGACCTTCGAAGAAAGATCATCAAAGCAAATGTGAACGATGTTCAACTTGAAAGTAGTACTCGCTGTCCTAGCAGCATTTTCCTCAGTAGAACGGACGTTTTTCATTTTTAAACTATGTAGCCCCATGTGATGTTCGCCGAGTTACCAGCCGAGACGTTGGCCGTAGGACTATGCGGTGTTTTGTACACATTGAATCACCACGGTCTATCTACAGCTAAAATGTATTTAGATAAAGTTCTTGCAGACCGAAGACCATCTCCAGTTGTGCACAACTTTCAGATTTCTATGAAATTTACAGACTACCTATTTCGTGAAACAGTGTATGTCTGAGTTTCGCTGTTACCAGAAATTATCTATATTGCACACCCTTGCTATGATTGAAGCAACTGGGAGGCCCGAGCTTTAATCGTTTGAAAATTTGGTGTCGCCCAGTACGCAGCAAATGGCGCACCAGACAACATGAGTTTCTGTTGGGATTTCAAACCTCGACCGTTGTACAGCTGTTGGGGGTTAACAAGAACACAACTAAGGTTCAGTGCCTCATTTTGAAATTGGTTGCAAGCGAAATCTTTTTGAATACGAAGGTTACATCAGGTCTGATACCGGTTCAAGTTAGGTTAATCGAAATCCCTTAGGAATTATCAGCTAAAACAGAAAAAAAGTCCGCTTCAACAATGAACAGATCTTGCTATGCCTCAATGAGCTTCACACATCACCCACAAAGTTGTAGGCAGGCTTGGTTTAATGACCCGAATTTCTTCAGGACGCAGTTTCTTGGGTGGATGAAAATAGTGCATATGCAGGACGGTGTACACAGAAGATGATGGAGCACATCGCTCTTTTGCGTGCAAGATTAATGGAACCTTGTATTATTTTCCTCTACACGATGTTGCTAACCGTCAGCAAACCAGTCACACTTCATGGTTTTTGAGTTGGTTTTTGGCTGCATACACTAAAATTGTTTTCAAGTTGCGTATTCAACTTCTTTACGTTTGTAGGTGAAACAGTAGACCTCTCTTCCTCAGTCTCGTTAAATCTGCCGGCTTTCTTCGTAAAATTTGGGTTGTCTTCGAAAAAGTAGAGAATCAGGTAAATACGATCCGTTAGTGACAAGAGGGATCCCGCGTTACGCTTAAGCCAGGTATATTCTGCAGCTTGACCAGGTCAAGAAGGCTAACCGACACAAACATTACTGACCATTTCTACGACCAAGAGACCATCCCCCGAGTAAACAGTGTAGGCAAATCCGTGTGTTATCACACTGCACAGTGAACCATAGAGAAACATCGAAACTAAATAAACCAATCTGTCACCATATCCGACGGTTGACTATCAGCATCACATTCTGAACGCCACCGATAAATGTTCATCCCACTTTCTTGAGTTATTGCAACACCACATTATGAAGCCTCAGTATTTTCCGGTGTGTGCACCCCCGTCAGCATGGGCAGGTGGTTGTCGTGCTATGCAATGGCGCTGGTTGAAAATGGGAGGAAATCATTTGTAGTTCCTCCAGCGATTGCCATTGTATAAACACTTGTCACTCCATAAAGTCCACATCGACGAACGTGTTCTTTTATACTACACTACGATTAATCCCCCAATTTGTTGAGAGAAAATGCAGTGGAATCCATTGTTTTTATATGGAGTCCCTTTCATTATCGATACAGTTGACTAACCGAGTCCGTTCTATTCACTCTATATCTGACAGCACCGTAGACTGCTCAGTTGGCTAAAGAGAGGACCTGGGATTGTGGTACAACTTTGGCTGCTTCAGGTCGTCGCAAGTCTACTTTTTTGATCAACTACTACTCAAAAGTAGTATCTTGTAAATCTTATTCTGTTTATTCCTGATTCTATCCGGACCATGTATAATACCTTATCACACATTGTTCGGAGTGGTGGGAGTCAAGGTCAATCATCACATTAGCAACCTGCAACCTGTCGGACAGATCTATAGTGGGAGAAGTATGGGAAGGGCTAACGTAGTCACATTCAGTGTTTCAGTCGGTTCTTTAGCGGATAACGGTTGAAAAATATTAAGGCTCGGTTTCTACTGTGCAACATTCTGGTAGGTGACTGTGAGCCACTAACGGACGTAATGCTAAAACTAGCTGTTCCCTGAATACACAATTCTACAGGTAAATCACCATATTGGAAAGTTCGTTACATGGCGTACGACCGCCTTTGTAGAAGTGCTGTTAATAGCGACTCATCCGTCTTCAGTCGTAAAGTTCCGTTACGACTGTAACCATCCAAAAACTAAGCGATGTAAGTTTTGAACTCGCATGATTTACATATAAAGCACCCAAGCCCGAATGGACTTGCAGTGGGTTGCCAGTTATCGAAACTCTGAACGACGTGTTAATCTGAGTACCTTAGGCATGCTTCCAAAGGTTACAACAGCTTTTAGGAGGTTTCCCTGATAATCGTCCTTGAAGAATCCTAGGAAGACTTACAAGAATGTCGAATGGGTGACGACCATGACTACCGAAGGCTACATTCACCTAAGTTAGTGATTTCAAATGTTGATCATATCAAGGTTCTTTGACTTCCAAAAGGTAAGGTTATCACCCATCTCACTCAAAGTAATTCAGGTAAGTAAGCGAATTAGACAGCCAACTATATTAATCAAAATCTGCTAGAAAGCTAAATACATGTCGAAAGTCCGGCGTAAAGTCTAAGCCTGATGTAACCTTGTTAGCTTATTAGTAATAGGCTGGAAGTCACATGAAATCTTAGGTCGTATTATTCGGACAGCTGAAGAATCCCTCTATCGTCGCTCTGTTGCTCCCTTCCGTCTATTGCTCCCCTGTGTCCTCGCATTTGTCCCCAGAGTGTACTGTCGTTCACTTCAGAAGACATTGACCTATGTAGATCATCGACTCGCCAATAGACAAACGTTTTGGCTCATGGGCTACATTGCTAGTTGTGTACGTTCTGTGACATCTGCGCGATCACAGATCATCACAACCAACCCAAGCACAAGAGGGGCAGCGTTAACTCGTCCCGGTTAGCCTGAAAACTCGGTAGGGGGAGTGTGTACGCACTGCGGTTGACTGACGCATGGCCTTACACTTTGGGTGAGCCAACCTATCGTTGTGTCGATCGGCGTACACATGTGCGCTCACTTTCGATACGCGTGGAGTAACACACAATGAACCTGGTGAGGCATATGAACCGACCACTGAATCACAATAAACTGATAACAATATATACGAAAATATTGTAGAAAAATCTTCAACCTATAAGAGTTACAGATAGATTCCCCCTGATGGAAAGCGTAAGGACTTAAGATGTTGCCAAGTCCACGCTGGTGATTGATGAAATGAACTTTGTGGTATACCGCGAGAATGTCCTACTCACATGTGTGTTCAATTACGATAGGTTTTTGTTGCCTTGTTACTAGACGAGAATGAAAAGCCCTTGTTTCTTGTGCTAACCAAAAGTAGGATTTGTAATGTTTCTGTCGTTAAAAAAGTCATGTGTATGTATGCTGTTCGTACACAGTCGGCTGTCATAACCTACCTATGATCCGGTCCTTCATTTAATCATCGCTGTTTGGGTTCAACAAGAAATACAGGGTGATGATATCGATAAGAAACGATGAGGTTGGAAAACGAACATTTAGGAACGACGGCCAAACGACTTCAGCCGCTCAGTATTCGATGGTAAAGCACTCAGGTGTCTCACTCACTAACTTGGATCGCCGACTGTTCGTTGACCTCAGTAAGCACACTCTTTCATTGCTACAGGTCATTGATGAAAGATTTGCGGTTAGCAAATGATGACAAGGTGCAATAAGACCAAACCCTTTAGAAATAGATTCTCGTCCATTAGATTCATAGGAGATGGGTGGGACAGAGAAGGCGAAAGAAATCCACATGTTCTGTAGTAGCAAGCAGAAAGTCCTTAAAAACTAAGACATTTATGATGAAGCGGCTGAGAGAAGTGAAATGGATAGAGATGGGAGGTTAAGAGGGAATTAGTGGAAATGACGTCAGATAACCCCATCGAGTTTTACGAGGTATTTAGAAGCATATCCCAGCAAACAACATGTAGCTGATGACAACACTAGACTGTTGAAGGGGGCTGAATTCTCCAAGAGTGTTTCCGAAGGCCAGGCTATCCGAAGGATCAGCTGTGTCTAGAATGAGCGTAGCATGTCTGAAGTGAATTTCCTGACTGGGGACGTTGTTACCGGAGGTGTAGGTAAAGGTTCCGGGTTGGATATGTTGGAATATCGAGCAGGAGTGACCTACCGGTCCATGGATACTTGGAATTCAACGAGCTTCCTCGGAGGTAGTGCGTTTTGTTGAATGTTATAATCACACTTGTTTAAGTCAGAGGACTTCCTGTGCACACGGTAGATTCTTTTTGATGTGTTGATAAGGCAAGAATAAATGATCCAGCCGAAAACAGGCTGTCTGTGTAGGATAAATAACTGAATACATCACTCCTTTTGTTCCCCGTTGTACCACCTATGTGAGTGGACAAGTAAAGTTATGATTCCCGCCTTCAAAGCAAGTCGAACCGTAAACCCATCCGAAATGTATCCACGCACACATTCTCACAAAGAGATGGCAGAGACAACTCGCTGAGTGGTTTTGCAAGCCCAACAGAACTATGCTTCAGTGGTGAGCAAGATCACGTTCCGAAGATTTCCAAGCCACTAAAGAATCATGCGCCGGTAGTGTAAATTTGAGATGAATGAATTGGGTTAGAAGGATTGCAACTGAAGACACAAAACTATTGCCTGTCTCGAGAGTTTGCAGCTTTCTTGCTTGAATCGATGACATTCTTGATGTGAGCAGGAGTTTGTAGGTCTATATTGAATGCTGGCCGATAGAGTTATTTAAAGTTTGATGCTATAAGTACTGATCTTACGGACGAGGTGTAGCCTATATCGAAGTTTATCGTATTCGTTGTCAGATTGAGAAAACTGTAACCTACGGGCTACAGACATTAAGGTGGATGGTCTTTCGTCGTGCATAACAAGGTAGATACTCGTGTTCTTTGGCCGAGTTACTTGTTTTAATGGAGAATAATAGTGTAAGCCCCAATTGCAGAGATCTTAATTTCGTTTATCTGGTTAACGACAAAGATGTTATGTACTAAACCCATTCCAACCCTCGTTTTAATCTTTAATGTGACGTTTATCTTGTCGTACTCATGACTGTGTGACAGTCAGAAATCACTGTTAAAAACCACAATTTCGTTGTCCTTGATTGTTAGTTATCGTCGTGATAGCAATTGCTGTTGGAAAACAAATCTACAAGTCGGGTGACTTTTTTCTAGCATTGAATAAAAACTAACCCTAATTCAAAACATAGTCAGACACCTGCTGAACCCCATATCCGGGACTAGGCATCCATCATTATGAGTTTCATTGTGCAATCTTGCATTAAAGTTTAGTTAGAAACCCACGATGTGGAAAATACAAAAACATCAACCGCAGGTTCATCATTAATCTTCCATTTGTTGTCGACTGCTTTTGTTTCAATAAGATTTATTCCCACTAACCTACTTCATACTCGTTTTGCATGCGGTCTTCTAACTTCTGACCAATTCCTTGGGGTTAGGTACATCCTATAACACTATCATCCCCTCACATCTTCGAAGAGCATACGAGGACCTAGCCTTACGCACCCAACATGTACGGGTTGGATTAATCTGATAAGATCAACGTTTAAAGATGTGTTGACACCAGTATTCTCTACCTGCATCAGGCTGAAGTTAATCATTTATGCAACCGATCTACAGTATCAGTGTGGTTCACCCCAATCAACAATGTTTGCGCGGAATGCGGGTTGTTTGATGTTGCACACCAAACACTCAACACAGACCAACTTCCCCACGAAAAGCCAAGATGAAGCACAGACCATCTATATATGAAGTCAGTTTGTTCATTGGGCTATTTTCTATTTGCTGCATTATGAGGGTACACACAGCAACCTATTCGTATCAACACTGTCAGGGTCAAAACTAGTTCTGTTATCAAGAATTCCAGCTTGACTGAATTATACTGAACACATCACACTGATGACACCTAGCTGTCTGGAGGCTGTCTTAGACTGCTGTTGCTTGGTCTATAAGAAATACTTCGGATTTATCATATGAGGACTCCGCTGGTATCAACACAGTTGAAAGGGTTGATTAAAGTTCCGTGAGACACGAGAAGAAAAGTTACATCGTTCATGCAAACTCACACGAAACATGGTGTATCTTGTTGAAAAGAAAACCTGTAGCTAATGCGGCAAATGTGACATCTAGTGGCACGACACCACAACTAATGAAGTCATACTCCACTTATTCGGTTCACACCGAGGCAGTGGGGCTTCAGTGCAGTTAATTAGAACCAAACCGATTTTCATAAGGGTGTTGGTGACTGAGGCATGAGGTATACACTAAGCAAAGATATGATGTGGTTAAAATGGTAGGCAGTAAAATTCTACAAAAGACCTCAAACAACTACAGCAAATTAATACCAGAGTATATCTGCTTAACACTTCAATACTCGTAAGAACTGTGCAGCCCCTTCTTGAAAAGATAACGTTTGTTACGGATGACGCAGTTGATAATGCTCATTTCATTCCCAGCCTTTATTCGGGTTATGTCATTTCCTCTGATTATTGGTCTTTTCTCATCGCACCTGTTTTCCTGACTTATCTGCGCCACGATTCCTGTTGTGTCTGAATTTTTTATTACACGAATACATTGTCGAGGATTATTCGGCAACTTTGACTGCTATAGTCTGAGCAGCATCTGCAGTAGATTATAGCAGGACCCACACTCTTAACAAAACTCAGTTCGGGTGCATCTTTTCTTAAAACTTGGTTGGAGCGCTGTGTTGCAATTTGCCTGACGTGCAACTTATAGATGGGTTCAAATTACGATTTGTGTTGTAGAGGTTTTCTGAGTAACACATTCAACCATTTAGCATACTAAATCTTAGAGGTTTTTCGCCAAGATAGTTTGCGTTGGTATTCCAACAGTAACTACTACTCCGAATGATTGTAAAAGCTGTCAAGATCCACTCGTTTTCGCAATCTCCTTCGTGGTGATTGCTGACAAAGTGATTATCATCGACAGTGATCTCACCCCCTGTCCTACCAGACCAATGAGATTCAGTTAACTTTTTAAGTGGACTATCTCCTCTTCAACCAGAATGCGGATACACAAAAAACATGATCCACGGTGAATCCGTGGGGAAACTCCCCCTTGTGAACTCACTATGACCTTATGAATGCTTGGGCTATTGTATATGTCCCCTTTAGCCCTATTTTATCGTGCAGGCTTGTAATTTTCTTTAGGTTACCCGGCCCCTGTACCTTGGTGAGTTGAAGTGGAATTACACGGAGCCTCATTTCGTAGGTGAACTCGGTTGACTGACCCCAGGAGGTTACATTCATCGAATGGGGCAAACATCATTGACTTTCCTACACGGAATTCATTTTCAGGACACTCTACCGGCAACTTGCTAGATGAAAATTCAGATAATCCCTTTTCCCACTGTATGTATGTGCTGAACATGTCGTAGACAGGAAACGCTAGAATTAAGTCCATTAGACGATGCTGAATTTCTAGCACGGGGTCGTACATTTCATTTTACTTTCATCCATACCTTCAGTGCTCTGACAACTAGAGACTGACTTCTATGTTCCGTACGCGCCATCGAACGATATCAATGAAGGTGTATCGGCAAAAAACTCCTTTCATTATGCTGGCACAAAAGTTCAGAACTTTCATACATACATGGAAAGTTGGTTATATCTGTAAACAGACGGTGTGATTCAATACGACACAGTGAGAAAGAAAATGTTAAGAAAATATTGATGTGTTTAGTGTAGTTGATGGAAACAGGTTACAATCTCGAAATTGAAAACAGATATTAGCTGTGGAAAGCTGTTCGGTTGGATAAAGCTGCAGTCCACAATATAGGTAATCTGACAAGCATGATTTTCCTCATCAGTTGGAAGTTTGTACGTGTGGAACCCCATCCAGCATACGCAATGTGTTACCCCATTAACCAATATTATTCAACCAGGTGCGTATATATATATATATATATTGTAGATTGACCAAAATACGTGTTAGCGAACGGCTTTGCTGCTCGCTATGCTATCCCGATCGATGTATTTGTAATTTAAACTAAAATTCTCGAGTTGCAAAGTGAGTTTGGTCACTGTCCACGTTGATTCCTCTCATGTTTTATTCCGAAATCGATCATGTCCCACAGTACATATCGAACCAATAAAATATCCACACCAAATCCAGTACTATGTTCAACAGGCTTTTCTATGGATTGAGAAGAATACGGCCAAGCATTCAACGCTACGAGCAGGTTGCAACACCCCACGTTCCAGTCCCTTCCAGTGGCTTACCTCAGCAGTGTCATAACCGAAATTTTGTCTTAACTTTATGTTATTAAACCACTATGACGTTACGCCCTACTATTTATTATTTTGATCTATACATATATCCGATGACAGTGTACATTATGTGATATTCCGGAATCGGTAAACCCAGTTCTTTTGAAATCCCACAATGAATTAGGTTGCTTTTTCAAGTATTTGTGGTTCCACTGCTCACCATTTGTGTGGGCACATTCGTATGGCATTTTTATGATGGTGTGGACAGGAGGCTTAAGCTGCGTTCAGGCCCATAAATTCTGATTCAGTAAACAATATCAGAAACAACGGTAAAGACCACAGTAGCCATCACCACCACCACAAACAGAATGATGGTGTATTGGTATCTCTACTCTCATCAGCATGGTATCAGCAACTGGGCATTCCTCTTCACACTGACAACTTATATCCTGCCTGGAGTAAAAATCGAAAGCATGTGCGCTGTTGCACCGGGTCGCGGTCTTTGTCTCAGTGATCTACTCAATTTATTACGGTTTCTATCACTACTTGGAAGGGATGATTAAAACGATCTTCATAAATACCCCCTTTGTCTGTAAGATCACATCATCCTTCGTCTCTCTAACCTGAAAAAATTCACTTCATTTTGACAGAAGCGAAGAGGTTCCTAAATTTAGGTTGGCATACAAATATTCACAAACAATATCCCTTTGTCAAGAATGGTTCATTAAAATCCCCATCTCCAAATCGCCTGTATGCTAATAGATCCGTACGGCGGACCGAGCAGCTTCGCGATCACCATTTGTTTTGAGTTTCACCGCGAATTTTTTAGGCAGTTACCACGTACGTGCTGCCTGTACGGTATTGGGCACACAACATACATGTATTTTCAGAAAAACAGGGTTCATGCTGTCCATCTGAGATAGTACATTCGAGAACGTGTTATATACTGCATGCGGCGTACCAAGACAACTAGGTTAAAATAAGCTACTGGAATGTTCAGAGCTGACCAGCTCACTAAATTTGCACATTAATCACAAGCTTCTGTTTACCGCCCTCTAAATATTGACATAGTTCAATGTGAAAAAAACACAAGGGAGTAGGATCTGCATTTGTCAGTGATGCCTGAAGTTCTGTGGAAAAACGCGTA
The DNA here is from genome assembly GCA_008508345.1 of Paragonimus westermani. NCBI lineage: Eukaryota > Metazoa > Platyhelminthes > Trematoda > Plagiorchiida > Troglotrematidae > Paragonimus > Paragonimus westermani. Next base: position 142,590 of record QNGE01001277.1, on the reverse strand, counting down.
CATTCACCACGTGAACAACCTGGTCCAATAAGGACGCACGAAGTTGGGCACATTTCAAATGGTTACAGGGACCCACCTGGTGACATCTGTCGACATTTTAGCTACACAACAACCCCGCCTGTTGGTAGGACTGATGATGACAGATGTGAGGAGGTAAATGGCTACCTTGGTTACTCTGGACGCCAATGCGCTAAGTTCAGTATAGTGATGTTTACAGAATAGGTGCGAAGTATGCAATTAATCTGACGCTTACACAATGAGATATCGAATAAACCCCATTACTCCTTGATTGGAGAAGTTGTTTTTGCATGGCACTATCCACAATTTCTTGTGATTCAAGTTAACCGTCTCCACAGACGGCAGGGCTCACCGTCTGTTCGTTGTCATTTAGATGCAAGCAAACGAATGGTCACTCCTCCTGTGTAAACCAGCCGAGCACAACGAAGTCGGCTGGATAGATCTAGTATGTTTACCTTTGCATGTGCAATCAGTTATGGATGGGAACCAGACATTGGGTTAGATTGTCTAAGTAGGACAACTAGTGCATACTGTCCAGACTGAGCGCAGACAGCAACGTAGTCAGTTATGTGACCGGCACGACTTCATCGAAACAAATCAAAACAACTCAACAAGCAGACGCATGTTTCTGCTCAATATTATACAAGAAAAAGTACCTTGTATATCTGTTTTTCTAGGGAAGTGATCTGTTTATCTGCAACCTTTCTCCTAATTATGAATCGACGTCACATCAGCTAAATCAGTAGGTAACTTCAATCCATTAAATAACTTTTAACATGAAATGAAATGGAAATTTTTACTGCGGATTGCAAATTTAGAGAAAAGAAAAGAAACCTAGGATCCTAGTTCGTTTATTGCTACCCGAAAGGTGCACCGGTCGAGCTAGGATAACACGCGGTATTCACTACCAGCACAGCTACCAGCCACTCGTACTACCTACACCCTTTCTTTCTACCCTTAACATCCAAACGCGACAAGCCCGTTGGTCTTCTGAGCGGATGAAAAATACGATGTCTGCTTCTGTGCAACTTTAATTGCAACGATGATTCATCCTTGATGTATGAAGTAGGTATCGTACTTTGGGGGATCATGGCGGAAGCGTGACTCATCGACATATGTTTGGTGACGGTTTGAAGAGAGTTGTATGCAGATCAAAGGCTCCGGGACTGGTGTACGGGATAGAAAATAGCGGCATATCAATACCTCATCATTCTAACCTCTGTGAGTTATTATCAGGTTGATGTGTGAATCATCTGTTCTACCTCTCAGCGTTTATGTGCGTGCATATGACAAGGCTGAATGGAGATCGAACGCAGTTCACCGTGGTATATATATATATATATATGGTATATATATATATATATCAGTTGGCAAACCAGTTTGAGATTAGGGGTGTGTCAATTTAAAGAGCAGAACATTGTATTGACTGACGTGCAAAAACTAGGTCACCATGTGTAACTTTATTTCTGACCGTTTAACTAATGTTCTCTTCTTTCATAATCTCTCCGTTAAAGTGCTACTCAAAAAGAGGAACGAATGTATTTTTTATTTATGGATGTTAGAACACTGTGTATCTCATTATCAAAGCGGCAGAGTGCAACGGGAGTTTCTCATACCTCAGCGACTGACAGGATAGCAAACGTTCAGGATAAAACGATGTAAGCGAAACTAGTACGATTAATAACCGTAGTGGGTAACAACCTGACTGAATTTTGAAAAATACACCGACCAAAAAGTTTATGATCGATATTTTTGGTGTGACCACAGTTCTAGAAAGAGAAGTCGTTTTGGTCGTCAGGCAGTATGTGCAAATTGGACGGAATAATTCGTTACCCTCCCCCCCCCCACGAGTTACGTTTCGTGTATTCTAACAGCTGATGGATTTGTGAGAAATATTAGTCTTCTAAAAACTGGCAAAAAGAGAGGAGGCGTGAGCCGAGGGTTTAAATGAAAGAAATGAACTAGCAATAACCGGATTACTGATGAATAGCAGAGGATTTTGTTTGTCATATAATTTGCACACCACCTACAACTGATCACAGTTGTTGTATTCAAAAAGACTTTTGCAGTTGGCTTCTTTCAAAAATAACCACTCAACTCGAATTTCGCTCTTGTTAGACCTTGTTGGTTTTGCATATTCTTGTCACGATAGGGACCGACCAAGCTTTCAAGAGGCAAACGTGTTGACCACTGCGTCAGTGACTTTGCACTGAGCACAACTGATTTGTCATATGTGAACGCTGTACCAAATCTGCTTGTGAGTAATGCCCTGATTGTCCAATGGCTTCTCTTCGAAAGGGACCGACTTTAAAGGTCTATTGGAATGCGACAGCTGCGACCAATTGTGGGTGATGTTCACTCTATACAATAGCCTGACGGATAGACTGTTAACAAGTTCAGAGATGTTAGTTGAGATATAAGATAAATATAAGAGTCCCATTTCTCCCCAGGTTGAAACAGTCGGATTACCAAAGACAGTGACACTTTTTTCTTTTACGTAACTGCTAGTCAACGGTGATCCTAAGGTCTTCCGACTCAGTTTCCTTTCGTTTATGGCGCATGCCATCTGTCTGCCCTGAGAATAACCGATTGGACATTTGCCATCAATTACTTCTGTATTTAGTTCGTATGATCGGAATCATAATTCGGATAACCACACGTGAGTTACGAATGAGGATAACGTATTTTTAACCTACTTCTTGAACAGTGGGTACTTATTCTACTCAGTGGTGTTCCACTTAGGAACCAGACACTTCTTTGAACCAAGTGAACCGTTTACAAATTTGGAACATCTAAATAGGCAGGATGTGAATAAATATGGCATTCCGACGCTAACTGACAGTGTGCTAAGAGCACATAGGTAGGTGTCAACACTGCCTTGGAGTTAAGTGATTTTAACTGGTACATTGACACATCATGGCAGTCCTCGCCTTTGTCAGACATCGGGGATGCATGTAATTTTAACAATATTCCAGCGGTGAACGTTACTGTTGTTGACCAAATCTCGTATCCACTAGACCACAGCGCTTACTGGTACCACGTACAACACTATGTTTCACATAGTGAACGTGTAACTTGAGGGACATTTTGATGGTTGCGGTGGAGTACATCCACTTTATAAAACCGAAAGGGAACTAAACCAATGGTGGCGCGTCAATTTTTTAGTGAGTATCTTAAAGTGGCTAATTATAAAGATTGTGGACCAGTGTGACCATATCTAGTGCAAGGTGCCAAATCGAGGTTCACTGTGTTTTACCTAGTCCAACACTGTTATCATGACAAAGGGCTAAATATAATTTTACTAGCCACTGATTACCTTTAACAATGGATCGCGGCGTTCATTTTGAGATCAAGCCCACAGCTGATGGCTTCGAAAAATGAAACGCACTTCGCTCGCCCCTATTACAGCACCTCTGTGGAGCAAATTCCAACAGAGCCCTGGTGCATGTGGGGCGAACAAGCTGACTACTGCTTGATCGACCCCATACAAGACCTAATTGAATAATCACATTAAAGAGCCTGAACACAATTTCTCTTGAACAAAACACAACCTACTATGAACAGAACACAAGTAGTGGACCACCCAACAGTTTTATCGGAATACCAGAGCCCTATAAAATGACAGCAGTGATCAGGTGATACCAGTCATTTTCCCAGACCGTTCAGGAGTAACGCTAGCTCGGAGACTAACTTCGCATTCCTGGTCAGACGAAAGTTGCCTTCTCACAAATATCTCCGCACATGCAATGTTTATTAATTGCTTTCACTTCGGCTTTCGGCTCGAACGTACTCATAAAGTCGACTCTCAGTGGCTTGCACCAAACCCAAGTTCACTGTATCCGGCACTGTTAGCTGACAGTGGAGGGAACAGTAGTGGTGATCTCATTTTGTCCAACAATACGGTATAAACTGTTTCTTTTGTTCTGAGATTTATTAGATAGAAATCACGGGACTGTTGTTCGACCTCAAGATCGCTTGAGTTACAATATAAACTTCCAAGCTTACAGTCAGTGTTCCTGTGAATGCTCCTTCTTTCAACATACCAACGAAGTAAGCGTTAGGATGTTACTGATGTCATTTTGACATAATCTGTTGAACAGAACTGTGTCAGATTTCTGACCGACCAGTTTTCACAGAGAACGAGTAGGTCTACACAGGCGTCTACTTCTCACACTCTTCCAATCAAAGAATGAGTGGCCGTGCAAAACTGCAAATGGAAAACGCCAAGTAGTATTTATTTGCCAGACACTGCATAGCTTTGGTCTGATAGTATCCAGGCTGCTCTACTTCTCTTGCTCCGCCCAGTGAATGTAGTTTACGTAGCTGAAGCTATCGAAAGGTTACTATGTAAACCAGTGTACACATAATTAACATTATTTACAGTACCCGCACCAACAAATTAACTGGTCCTCATAACCACAGGCTACGCTAATTTCTGTCACTTAGTTATGTTGGATTGTAGACCACACCAAACTCCGCGCAGTAGCTTGTGGTCAGTTGTCCAGCGGTCACATCTGCACAGAAGACACTATATGGGTCTTCGGTTCAAACTGTCTGTATGCCAGCAGCGCGGTGTTTGGAGCAGTCACACACATACACGCAGTTCACACGCCTGTCGGTATTCTCGATACACCCATCCGAGTTCCCTGCTGACAGTTGATGTTTTTCATACGCCTATTTGCATATTACCCTTCATTATAGCCTCCTACACAAATGTCCAGCTGGTGGTTACCAATTTCTTCTGGTCTGCTGAACAGATACTGATGGCGTGTGTGGCTTAGCACTCATAGTACCTCTGTGTGTTTTCGGTAGCCAGGTGTATCGTATTTGCAGCACCTGTCAACTTTCAACGAAGGATACAGAAGAAAGCTGACTATAAGAGCGTTGAATAAATAACCACATCTCAAGAATTTCTGTTCCCCTGTCAATGGTTTGTGCGTGGTAAGCTAGACGTTAAATATACTGGTCTGTACAAGTGTCCAGCAAATCTGGGTTGAAAGTCTCTCGTCTTCAGTTGGGTTCTAAAGTTGGCTCTCTATACAAGTTTATACGTATGTCTTGACCATTGCACACCCTTGGAAATGGAATGGCTTCTTGCAGTTAGGGTGAACTGGAAGAGCCAAGTGAGCATCAGTGGAGTATTCACACTTATACGGACTCAAGTAGTTGTCCCAAGACCTATTACACATCACTTTTACTAATTTCCACAGTCAATCGTCTTTTGCCAAGACTGCTAATTAATTATTTCAATCCAGCAAGCTATAACGATTGGGTCTAAGCCGGCTGCTCGCAGAAGTATGTGACAGCTCTGAATTGAAAACTGGAATCCGTTTCCAGGTCACCCGTGGATGTTGTCCTCTGGTTATGTTGGCAACCCATAACCATCTGCTGCACACACACACACACACAAGTGGTTGCCAGGTCGGAGAGGCAAACTGGGAATTGTTGCTTCACCTTTGGTTTCCACCTTTAGCTGATCTGTTTGAGCATGGGTCAACGCACATCGGCAGAATATAACACCTGGGGAAATTGTCTGTCCATCCCAGCGTGCTTTTGAATTTGGCACACATGCTGGTTGCTAACCTTCTTGCTTGCTCACTTGGTCCTTGGAGGGTTCAAGTGGAACTTCTAGTGTTGTATTAAGTTTAGTCAAGCGGATAATAAGTTAAGAGACAAGCTTGATTGTTTCTCGTCCCAGCTGAAGCCCAGTGAGTTTCTGTTGGCCGAAGAAGAACTTTAACATGCTGACTTAATGTAGTAGTACCTGTGTGATAACGAAAATCACATTTGTTTACTAGATATTCTGAAACCGATGGCTCTCCATCTCGGTCATGGTTTAGGTTCGGTTCAGAAAGTTACCCCGACAGACATCACCTAATGTTTTCAAATTACTGCTGGATGGTGTACGATAGACAAGCTGATCCATCTCGGTCGTTATTTCTATGACCTACCACTTTTCGTCGATCTGCGTACCAGAGAATTATGCGAACACGACCTAACTGTACCCTAACTGAGGACTGTTTAATACTGCGTGAAAATTATTGCATTCCGTATACAAAAGACGGCCAACAGTTATTCGTTGATGGTTTTTAGGTATTGTATGCTAGTGAACACCGATTGACTATGGTCTGAAGGGTGCGCTACTCGCGCCTTCACTCCCAGTAGACCTGTACCAATTGGATCCGTATTCCTAAGACCACCTTGTAAGGTGGTCAATCAGTTCGTCGTGCATGGTGTTATTTATGTTTCCTAAATCATGCCCTTTACTGGATTATTGCATGAGTCATTCCTAAAGTCGGAGTGAAATGGGACTAGCCTGAGATTACCAGAATCTATCAATCAAATAAGATTTATTCCATTCCACCTAGCCAGCTTCGTTCTACAGTGAACTGTAGTGTTGTTGGAGCCCGGTGTGAAAAATAAAATGAACCCTTTTGACTTAGATCATATCGTACTAGTTATTTTTCGGATGAATTTCGGTGCACACGATAACCGACAATCATAACTTGTCCAAACTTGCAATTTTGGACTCTATTTGATGTTCTTATGGAGTGCTGCACTGTGTAACAACCTCCTTCGAGGGACCACTACTAAGCAACGAATATTTCCGTAAGAAACAACTCAACATCTGTTCATTGGAAGGAAGTTTCCCTGGTCCCAAACAGCGATCTCAACTTCAGTTTTTTCGCGGTGGCCGCCGCTCTAATAACTGCCCATATCTGTCACGTACTGAGCTACCCAAACGAAGAATATAAGTACAGGACTCTGAGCGGCACTAACTAACCTCCATTTGTTGGAAAAACAGCACCTTTTAATAGAGGAACAACAGAATTTACGACTGCTATCAAGCGACAAAAGTCCTCAGATTTTGGCTGGCCAGTTTGCTGCTGTGTTATTCCACGACCTTATATCTAACAACTCGGCTTTTTGAAACAGATACTCATTCAGCAGCGGCTAATCGCTGTCCATGATTGGTTAGCGCCAGTCTGCGCATAATTTCTTCTGCGACAGCCTGTGCGCGAAAACTGAAAGTGCACCAGTTCAAACTCATTGCAATATCCACCTCTTCTGCTTTGCCTGCTGCGGTTCTCTTTCAACCAAAGTAGCGAAATACATTTGATGATGACCTTTAGTGGACAAGCCGAAAATTGTGAGGCTGGTTTACAACTAGTCTTCGTTAAACTTCAGTTATCATAAGAACACTTGGCAATACGTGAGGATAATTCGAGTGATTCCTTGGTATGGGAGAGAAACTTCATGCACCAGTGGTAGGCAATATGTGGGTTAATATGTACAGTAACATTATGTGGGAGAGGGGACAACATAGCTCTCGGGAATTGATCTACTCTGCGGATTATCTGTGGGAAGCCTGCAATTACCACGACATAGGAGAATATTTCGGTGAGTGTGTGATTGGACTTTGGCTGTCTGGGGAGAAATACCAGTATTAGCAGTTGTTATAGCTGACTGAGCAGATATGTCTGGACAGTTAGCGGCCTGCTGAATATCATATACTTTTAGCAGCACACCCAATGGGTTCGAAGTGGTTTGATCTATAGGATCCCTGCTATTATACGTTAGACGAATTCGATTGGTATAGCTTGTCCAAATCGACAATCCCACCTGCATCATGCAAAGTAATCAACATTAACGTTTCTATATAACCTCTGGTACTCGAACCTGTCGTTCGACTGTAACGGCTACCACAGGCTACATGCTGCCAGCCGAATGTCCTTAATCACACCTCTTGTTCTCGACCGCCCTGTGATTCCACTGTTTTGTTTTTATAAGTCCTAATGTTTTTTTCAGCCAGGTGAGGTCAAAGCTTGCATTTTGCTTTTGACCGAAGGTGCCATTCGCTGTATATTTCCTTTCTAGTCTATGTTACTCAGAGGGTGGACGGTAACATATCGAGACGGCCTCGACGGTGTCCTGTGTATGGTCCTTCTCCTTCACTTTCAAAAGAACGCACTGAGTGTGTACAAGATGATGCCTCTCTTAACCGTTGGTCAAGGGATAGTACGCTAGATAGGGAATTCACCATGTACCATTCTGGTCGCAAAATACGGTTTTGCGTCAAAAACTCGCAGTCAAATTTTAAGTGCTTGAACCGATGCACATGCTCCCTCGAGTAGAAATTTCCGCAAGGATAACAAACCGGTCGGAACACACAATAACCAGCTTCAAGTATTGGCATCTAACACTGAACGATGAGGACTGTACGGTGGGCAAAATAAAGGTAAGTACTATCAGACTGAGTGGACATTGACAACTCACCAACACGAAGAACTTCAGTGCGGATCTGAGGTCAGCCCATTTCCATACCTAGAAGCCATCCGGGTGAAGTGGACTACTCTCTACATTGGTGAATAATGTGTATTACGTACGCGAGTATTTGTGAATACTTTCCTCAGGTTGTACGGGGACGTTGGGAACCAGAATAATAAGACAATCAGATATCGTTCTGTCGAATGGTAACTAGTACAGCCAGCGCGTGTAAACCGGTGCAAATGTACCTTCGACGTTTTTTGTGTACTGAGCCAATTCGTCCCTTGTAGTAAGTCTTGGCATCAGCAATCTGATGGACAAAACACAAACCTTTGGTAGGACTCGTGGTGTGCATGAGATGAACGACAAACTGTCTTTACTTTCTTCCTAATAGATGGAAAGACCTGACATGATGGCATCTCGTCAGTAGATTCATTAGTCAGTGGTTGCGGAACTACTATTCCAGTGCACAGCTCACCAACTAGTATCACCTATATACCGATGTGTCTTGCGTTGGACGCACACAAGGAAATCAAACGTTGAACGCTTATTAGAGAGAAAATGCCTTAACATGCAAGGGCATCTCTTTTGCAAGAATAATTCGATACGTGAACAACTTGAATTCGTTTGTCATGGAAAAATGACTACCTGATTCCCAAGAACTCCAGTTGAGTTTGCAAACATATCTGTAGAGAGTTCAATTAACCAACAGACACTTGGCGTTGAAGCGTTCCAAAGAAATAAATAATTGTTAGAAAACCAGACAATGTTGAAGCTGTTCTTTCACCAATATTGGATACCAATGGTAGTCACATACAAAAAGAGGATAGATGAGAGTATTGGGCTCCTCTCGATGCGTTTACCTAACAAAATAACCCATTTTTATGGTCCACATAGGCCACCGATTTGGAGGTAGTCACTACCACGTGAGACAAACCTTGACAGATTGGTAGCTCTTTCAGTCAGTTAAGTTGTGATGAGAAGTGACACCTCCAAACAAAAGTGAATACGTCCGGGACACCATTTTTATTGAACTCTCACTTCAACCAAACCGGTTATCTCGACTACATTTTGACATCGTAATTCAGGCTTAAGTCACGTGCACTTCCTTCAAAAAATCAGTCGAATAATATTGTTTAATTCGTTTTCTTCACCTGTCAGCCAAAACTCAAAGCAACAACCTATCACAACCGTTTAGTATGGGTCGTGTGGCCCTCATCCTACTAGACAGCGCAAGTTGCGTTCTATCCGGGAAGATGTGCTGGTTGATATCGGTAGACCGTTTTGTCAGGACACTCACTGTGAATTCAACTTGGCCACTGTTCGACGGCAAGTGAGTCAGTTGCCTAGTGGAGTTGGCAACGCCTACAGTATGTCCCAAATCCGGGTAAGCCTAAGCGCCTGCTGGGTCTGTGGTGTCCGGGGTGGGTTCAGCGGACTGGCGTCGTTGGACGTTTGTGTGTTCGAATGAGCAAACTTAAACGAATGGAATCCAACTCTCAGGTCAACATGTGGAGGGGGCCATACCATCTACACACATAGTTTAGTCAGTTCACCTTGAATCCTACTTGCCCACTTAGATACAACACATCTGGCGTCAAGATGATTGTCCAATCGTGGGTGATGTTGCCAAGCTGAGGATTGTGTGACGAAACGTTCACTACAGAACAGCTATCGCGATCACCTAGGTCATAATTTGCCGAGGCCCACCGCACGCAGATCAGTTCGGCTGATAACAACTCAGGCCACCTGTCAGTTTCCTCGTGGGCTGTCCTCATCAAATTGTGCGCAATGGGAATTCTGGTTTTAGTCAGAGTCCAATTATTCGGAGGTGGGTGGCTAAGTATTATGCCTGATCCCTTTGCAGTAGACATCGAAATGCTTTGATTACAGACAGTTGATAAGAATATCAGTAGTAACAAACATATTGTCACGTGGATTACCTGTTGTCAAACGGACAAACTTGGACTTTGAAAGTGAATTTAGGACCATATATGACAGAAAATCGAGTGTAAAGATAAACACAACCAATTAGTTTATCCGAAATTAATGTATGCGGAAAATATGTTGGCGGATCTCACTAAAATGAAAATGTGAAGCTGCAACCCAGAGTGACCGGAGAAAGTGGATTACAGACCAATTGAACTCTGCATAAATAGCTCGCTCTATTGGTACAATCTTCAAAAGATTAGGGTTTATCCTGATCCAAGATAAATAAAGTGCCTGGCGATCAGCTTTCTCTGGTGTCGGGGTCGTTTATCCTTGAAATGTGCTGACGCCACTATCATACGTGCACTGTAATTCAACAACTGGTTGTACTGTAAAAAATGCGAACATTATCAACATATATTGTGGTTTTCCTTTCAAAATAGTCATTATTATTTACAATAGAGAATTTACAGAGACTGCCAAAACCTGTCTTTCCTGAGCAAAGTTTGACTGTTACGCTATGGGAAATCAGAATAAGTAAATTCCAAGGCGTTACTATGTGTGAGAAGATTTTAAGTTGCTTGGCCGTACGAGTCGTCTATTTGACGTTGTTACTTAGATTGAAAGGAATACAGCAAAATGCTCTTATTGACAGATCGGCTGTGAGAGCGGTCGGAAGGATTTCAAGTTCTAGTATCAGACGACGGTAGGGGATTTGATTGGGATTGGTGTGCTTTTCGCCCCTTACTTCTATCTTTACTCCAGAAATGCTCAGAAGACAGTGAGACCGTTCAAACACTAGTGAGAAACGTCTACCGCCAGGAAACTTTTGGACCAATGGTTCGTACGTTCTGAACCTAGTCAGTGCATGTGATGCGTGAAGTTAGTGGAAAAGTTTGCCATGTCATTCAGAGGCCAACGGTTTTTCATTTGTTATACGCATTCAAAGTGTTCCCACAGGTAATGTAACGCAACAGAGTCTCACACATCAGAAACCAAAAATGTTGTCATCGACTGTAACCTTACTATAAGAAGAAACTGTGTATCGTTCTTCACTTGACTTCTGAATGGTCCATTCGTCCAACTAAGAATTCGTTCGTCCTCAAACAATGAAACAGTAGTATCTGTGTTTTAACTTTGTTCACTGAACGTTTCATGTATTGTACGCACTATTTGTTACTGGTGCCAAATTAGTATTGTGGCACTGTTATGTGAAGAATCATAAATGATACTGTATAGTCTATAAGTTCCCAGTTGTCCCGTGAACCAGCAATGGCAAACAAAAGCTGTACCGTTTTCCAAAGCAGGTTGATTTGTGGAAGATTTTGAGTAAGCGTATACCAGTGGTGGGAAGTCTTATCCGATTTACCATAGATGCTGTGTGATTTGCTTTGACATGAAACAAGATGGGGGTGAAAAAGCTGGAAAACTTTGACAGACTATCAAGGCAACTTTATCACTAAACATTGTTCACACTCGTTTACATAGCTTCATGGGAACTATGCGGCCTAAATTACAACACTAAGCATTACCAGTGTTTATCGCAATAGCCAGTATACTGAAAGTCATCCGTTATTATTCATTTGTACACGTGAGAATGTCATAAAACATCCTGGGAGGAGATCAAAATGCTTTCAAAATCAGTGACACAATTTTACACTTTGCAGCTGTTTCTGAACCAATGGTCTTGCTTGAAACGTAAATGTTTTGGTCAACTCATCCGATTCCGTGCATCGCATCCGTTGCTCGTTATGAATACACGTGAGTTTCAAACTCAGCAAACCAACAGTCGAAATTTTTTCCACATGAAAGCTTTCCGCCCTCAGTTTTCCTAGTCTACACATAAAAGCCAGATATTTGTACCAGATTTGGCGAACCAGTTAGAACGTCACGTGATAAAAAACAAAACATAAATGAAGGCCTTCATCAATTACTGACCTGTGATTTGAGGAGTTTTCATGAATTACTGAATGTCAGTTGAACACACACCTAAGCAAGTGTGGATATAGTTAGTGTGAACACAATTGAATTCGGTTGATTTTTTACTGTATTATGCACTTTTCTGAAATGTGATATCCGTTTACTGCCCTTGAGTACCTTGAATATACTCATCCCAATCAAGTCCAACCGGAAGACAAGTTCTGAATGATTTGGAAGACGCTTCTTGAATCGCATCAGATCAGCACAATTGTGAAGGTTGTTAAATGCGTACTCATGGAAGACATACAACGCATTTAAGGATTTGCTAGATGTCATACTATAAACGCTACAACATATTATTCAATAGGGAATTTTGTGGGTTCTGTAAACGTACAGATTAACCCATTGTTGGAAAATCTGCATTTCATGAATTAGTTGCTCTGTCTCGTTCATCGCTGGTGGGGCGTAAACCTATACTCCAGACTCCAACTTACCACGGGTTGCCCGCAAAATTGTCAGTAGAATGGAGGACAGTCTTGTTTCAAGTCAGAGTTCAATTTCACTATAAACATTGTTTTGGACGGAATTGCTTACAAATGAGTGAAGGGAAATTTGACTGCCACAGTTTAGGTGTAGCTGACAGCTGATCACAGATTTTGCGTACTGCTAAGCTCTGTGGCCCATTTACTGGCCTTCAGTCTTGTAGACTAACTAAAGTCCATCGGTGATGCACAATACGGCCCTGACCGGGATTTAACGTGTTCTAGGACAAGTGAAGCTAGCGTTTACCTAGTACTCTACTGTCAGCGCATTAAGCGTGATTACGCCATCATATCCTAATTTTCATCGGCAATCACATGTGAATAGCTTTTAAGACGTTATCTTCTCGTATCCGGCCTTGCCCTAATCTAATTTCATCAGAGGGGCACGAATAGGTCATTATTAGAATGAGCAACATTCGCAGCAAGAACGGAAGTTCTTGTTCGCTCCTGATGGGACGGAAGCATAAATGACAGTCGCCACATTATCAGACTGCTTGTGACTTATTTTCCCTACCAGTCTACATTCACTGGCTAAAGACATTGTTATCGTTCAGTCGCTTTCAGTAAATTCCGGACAGTAAATTACGGACAATTGTCTCTGTGGCATACACTCTTTGAGCACAACCTGTCTTTTTAATTGGTAGCTGATAAGCCAATTTCACAACATTTGCCTCAAATTCGAAATTTTTATTGTGGCACAATTCGACTTAGCCGCCCGAGCACTGGTCTTAGCATATCAGATTCATAATCTATAAACAGTCAACTACGTTTTACCATGGTGATAGTAATTATTTTGGAAATATGTTGCAAGTGCTCTATTGCTTCCAATGAACTGATTTATGATCTGTAGACCCTCCTGATGTTTCTGGAAAGATGATGGTATTCGTTAAGTTCCTGAGCTCAGCTCGGCTTCAGGCTGGATTACTGTGTTACAGCGCCGCTTGCTAGACAGGCAAGCAGCTACCACTGTAGTTGCCTGGACAGAACCACATATCAAGGAGGTTTGTACAAAGTTGACCTCGAATGACCTCTCGTTCGTCATGTTTTCTTTCTTCCATATTTGTTGCGGAAATTCAGAAGAGAGGTTGCTCGGTTGCTTCATTAACTGACGTTTATGGTCTTCGGATGTTAAGATAGATTACAATGAAGTCTAACGTCAATTTCGAAGAAGTATCTAGGTTATGATCGAATGGTTTACGTCACCGAGACAAACAGCTGACCGTGATGCACACTGTTGTTCTATGGACTGATAGCCATTAACTGTGTGTGTTCTGATTTACGTCTAATCTCACCGGTTCATTAACTTCCTTCGCCAAGAAACGGAAATTTCTTTTAGTTGTTCTGGCATTTTCCTTAATGTCTTGCTAAATTTTGCTGTGTGTGAGACAGCTGTTTCGAATGTAGATGATGCAAGCCAGTGCGGTTCTTGTTAAGGTACAAGGGAAATGGTCAGTCTATTACTAAAGTTAAAGATGAACAAAGATCGCAACTTTTCATTGAATAAGACGTCCTAGTCCGGCTCAATTAGACATCTCCTGGATAGTCGCCAATGGCAGGTTCGCAGAACAAACGGGGTTTACTCGATGGAAAATACGTACGACATGCTTAGCTGTTTTGGACCAGATCGGAACCATAGCCAAAGTGATTGGTAGTTGGGAGAGCAGGATAGGAATAGTGGTAACTGGTAAAGGGTACAAACCAGGTACTAGGATAGGGATAAAAGAAACCATCGACCTGCGTTTAACAGATTATAATCAGTCTCAGCAGATGCGTAGAGTACATTTCTCGTTCGAGAATTGAAACAGTGTGATCACTTTCGTCCAGTTTGACGGGGACTATACTCACACTGTTTCATGGAAAGAAAATGTTCAGGTATCGTGTCGACTGAGCTCATGGGCTGTCATATATCGCGATACCAGACGTGTAGCCTCCACTCAAATAAAAAGAAGACCTTCTTCTTGTCCCGTGGAATACATGCAGAAACTTGGTACTATGGAAAAGTAACTTATAGATAAGACCGCTAGCCACAGCTCTGGCTTCTGCTTAGTTTGAGTCATCTCCTAGGCAGATCCTGACGTTTATCACCGTGAGTCAGCCGATCTAACCGTTGAGCAGACAGCCTACACTGTCGTAGGCAGCTGTTGTTAGTATCTCACTGGATCTAATGAAGGCAACGTTAGTACTTTCATTCCCTTACGCATCAAACCACGGAGTATAGGTGGATTGTGGACAACACTTGTATAGCGTTTGGCTAAATCACATGTAACTTGTAAGTATGCGGTGCTGATACCAGATTACACTTACTCAATGTGGTCCGTAATTCTTTTATGACAAATAAGAGGTAACCTTCAAGCAACGCAAATGGGACAGATGAAATTGCTATCGCCAAACGGCCTGTTACTCTCTCGGAGTCAATTTAGTATGCAGGGGAACAGTGCTTAAGCAACGTCATACAGAACTTAAAATATCTCCTCCTTACTTGGGTCTTCTACATCACAGGTGCATGATCTGAGTTATTCTTATTTTCGAATGAGACTAGACTCCAGCAAGAACGAGTCTTAACCGGTTCTCTCAGCTGTCTTCTCTACTGAGATTGAGCATTTAATATAACCTTTGTTGCGTCATGTTTCGTACCCCTTCAGCCTACATCAGCCATGTGCTATAGCCCACTGGAGTTGTGTTTAAAAACACTTGAACCAACTGCCATATATCCATTACCTTACAGAAAACACCTTTTCGTCTCCCATGAGCAAACTTCGACGACACTTTTGGTAGTTGTTGGGCTTTGTGGGGCTGGTAAACTGCTGTCCTTGGGTCAACAAGAATCTTGAATGCAAAACAGCATAACTCTTACGTTTTTTCGACTGGTTCATTATGTTAGTCAATACCAACGTCAGTATATTTCATGAAGCCAGGTCCAGTGGTCATATGAATCTAGGATCACGGGCTTTTGCCAAAAGGTGCTCACCTGGTTTGTTTTAATACAGTGAGATGCATGGTATCGTCTGAATGACAGCTCAGATTTGACCCCTATTTTGGAGAAGGAAATAACGTTTCATCCCGTTTCAAAGGGGCCCACTCCCGTTGGCCCCTTTCTCCCTACGTATCTGCTATCAGACTGATGGGCGCGTGACCAGGTTCGGTACGAGCCTATCGGTTCAGGCACACTAGAATATCAGTCTTACTGTCTAATTATCAGTTAGCTAGTCGGCACATCCGATGCGTCCAACTGATAAGCTCTCGAAATCGACTTGACACGTGGATAGACATTGGGGCCTGTTCATGTTTACCTGTCTGTTCCGTGTTGTGGGCGTGTACGCGCCTGTAGGCGTGTGACACCACTGCCGAGACGTGAATTCAGCGGACAGATAAGCGAATCGGGTGAGCAGACCAGCGTTTGAGCATGCGACTGAATGGGATACAGGCATAGTCATTAATCAGTAAAGAAACTCATCGATGTACTGATAATTTACGAGGCAATTTGTGGAAGGAAAACTGTCCATAAACTGTAGGAATTGTCAAGTTTTTGACACTATTTGTATTCCTAAGTCGTCTTAGATTTATCAACAAATCTTTGGTGCCGAATTTCCGCAATTTGTTTCACTGGCTTTGTTTGCCAGGCAGCACGACATCTTCGTACGGTGAGGTGACTGAATACCTTGAGAGGGTGTAACCGAATAGCTAGGTTTCGTTCATTTACACCTGTAGACCGCCAGCCTAGAAGAACACTGATTCCATTAGCAAAATCCGAGTACAAGGTAAATAGAATATTTAGCGCTTAAGAATACTCCATATATGGAGCTCGTAATTGTGCCTTGGTTGTCATTAGCATCAGTGTCAACAACAATATTGACAGTTTTACATAACTTTGTTTGTAATGAAAGATGTGGAATTAAGATGATTTGGTTCATAGTGTGTTCCGTTTAAATTCAGACATTCAATGTCATGTTGCGTCCCAGTTAACCGTATCACAAGTGAGCGCAAGACGGCGTCTGTAAGACAGCTTCCTCTTGATAATTCACTGCGCCTTAAACATGGGTTACTGGTCACACCACTCTGTTAATGTTTTCTAGAAAATATGCTTAATCTGAAACTTCTCATGTTGGAACATGTACTGTAATTTTGTGGTCGTTTTGGCACCTCCTCCCTTACAATTCGGACGACCGAGTTTTTTCTAATCACAACTGGCAACAATAAGTAAAACGTCGAGGACGCTTTGCTAATTCTACACAGCTATGTATGTCCGACCTGTCTGAGAGATAAGTTGAACGGGGTGACGGAGGCCGTTTGGCAATTACCGCAATACCATTAACATGTAGGCACATTACGACTGAATAGTTGAGGTAATACATAAACCATTTAAGTGGTTAAATCCAATTCGTTTCCTCGTGTCTGTACAAACACTTCTTCATGATACGGGTAACCGCACTCAGTTAAAGATCAAACTAATTGTCCTGACTTAAATCACGCCAGTGTTCTTGCTCACTTCATGTCACTGTTTGTTCACAGATCATCCGCTAGCGAATGTGAGATGACCAAGTGAAAACTAAGCGATGAAGCTGTAGGAAACATCCATCAACTAGCACTGAAAACCAACTGGAAATAACCGACCTCATTCAACCTGGTAGGCGGTATATTAACGTTACGATTACTAGTCGAAGGTTTGATTAGATTGATCAGAGATTTCAACCTGCCCTCAAGTCCTAATCAGGAGGTTACCAGGCGGTAATTGTATCTGCTATCGAGACGACTGGCTGGCCTGATCATTACTCACAAACGAAGGTGGCTGTGTGTTCACCCACAGTCATGCCCAAATTGTGGTCAATGGCACATTGGTGAACATGGCTGACTTGTCAAAGTGTGGCTCCAGTTTAATCCCCGATATCCGTGGCATACATAAGCCATACTGTCGAGCTCCAACAGAAGAGAAACTCGAAAATAGTGCATCATTTTAAAGGAGTTCGGCTGGGAGTTCTATTTGAAGGCGATCAAATGTGAATGAAGTTCAACTTGATACTGACCAAATCTTCCACTACCTGCAATTAATCTTATTGCTTTTTGCGTGACAGCACACAAGCAGCTAGCTGTCTAAATTGTTTTGGCCTACCGTCTGACACCTTTACACCCACTCAGGTTTATGAAGAATCGGCGTTAATTCAACGGACCATACTGTCAACAGAACAATACGTTGTCCATTGTATGATTAACGCATACTGAAAAAGAATAAATTTGTGAGTAATGTAATTGGATTGAAAGTGGCGTACCAGACATATTTGGGATGAAAAGTCTTTCATCTTAAAGAGTACGCTCCGTACATTGGCCTGTAAAAGTACGACCTTATTTATTGGCTGTTATGTAGATTATACCTTCTCGCTTAAGCTCACTGGTGTCAAAATTTGGCGCCGCTGGCTGATATGTGCGATAGCCGTAACGAAGCTTGTCAACCCTAGTATGAATGTGACGTTTGTGCTAACCTACAGACAAATAAATCACATTATCTGTATGACTGATAGCGGCTTTGCTCCAGCTGATGATCTGCATGTGATGGTCTAGCTCACCAAATGTATCGGCCGACAGAAGCACCTGGCTCTACAATGTGTCTCCATTCTTCAAAGAATTCCTGACCTCCTTCGAGTAACGAGAAATTCTAACTAAGATATCATGGTTTATCTTCCAACTTCCTGTTAGTACTAGCATTACACCCATTCTAGGTATATCATTTCCTCAGTTGGTTATGGCTCCTATTCATTCCTACAAGGTAATTTTTCCTTTTAAACCGACTGTACAGCGCATCCAGCTGGTGTTTTGAATGTTGTTTTGGCGTAGTCTAATAAAACACGTTATCTTCGTTCCAAAAATATGAAGTAAATTCTCCATGTCCTCTGAATCAATGCTAATCTTTAACATCCAGCTCCGAGTGGATTCCCAAAGTGTTCGGTCAGGCAGTTTGTACACCTCAGAAATGGCAGCATGCTATCATCTGATGGACAGTTCACTGGTGACGATTTCTGCTGTTGTTCATGTTCGGATGTTACCTACATTTTACTTCCTTCCCACGATATCTGTATTCCACCGTTGTTGATACATTCTGAAAAATTTACCCTCATAGACTTTGGATACGATTAGTTTAGTGACCTAAATAACACGCTAGATAAATAGCTAAAACTGTAAATTCTTTGGATTGAGGCCACGGTCCGGTGTCATTCTTAGACAAAACGTTAACAGTCAGAAGGCAAACGTAAACCAGCAATAAATGTTCGTCACGATAGTGTGATACTTGTTTTCATGTATGGTCATATATCTATAATTCGTTTCCGGTTGCATGTTTGCTGCAGTTCACCATACGTTATAGATTAGTCCATATTTGAAATCAGGCATTCCTGGACGCTTGAGATGCCCTAGACTGCCGTTTGAATGTCAAACCAGGCCAGAAGCCTTGTCTGATTACTGTCCTGAAAGTCAACGTTCGATCTTCCCCCACAATTATACCCGCGCATAATGAACAATAATCGGGTTACTTAATCGTACTGAGCTGAGGCACATCAACTGTATTCTGCAGTTCACCTGACACATACGTCTGATGTAGTTCCATTGCAATATACATTCACGGTTGAAGGTGGCCGCTGTTTGAACACGACTTGGGAGTTCAACAGGAAAATATGGTTTCAGATACCAAAATTATGGATAGGGACCAAATCAAGACCGGACTACACACAAGACGCTTCAATGTCTTACATGTATGCTCCTTGCCTGTCTTTAGCTTACACTTCCTTTGAGGATAAAAGTAAAACATGGTGATTGTGGCTTAGTTATCTCTACTTTCAAATGGACTTCATTTCCTGGCCCATAAATGTGACGGGAGAGACTGAACAAATCGTCGGGTCTAATAAATAGAGAGACGTAGGTTACAGTCCTTTCAACTGAAGTCATCGTTAGTTTTTCGCATGAAATTTTGGGCACTGGTGCACTGGATAATTGACGTAAATTCGTATATATCCGATCTTAATGAAATTCGGTGAACAGAAGCACGTGGTCGTGTAACCGTTGGTCCGTAGGTGGTCACACTGAGGTAGACATTAGTTAGCAAATGATTTTGCACATGGTCATTTCGTGTGCCGTTCATAGTACTTCAGAGAGATTACCCGAACAAGTTGCCTGCAGCATTTTTCAAGAAAATAATCGAGTATAGCGATCAAACTATGCACGTATACTATCTATGACCAAGCAACCCTGTCGGCAATGTATCAACAACTCACTACGGAACGCGAAATGATAAGGCGGAAAGCATGGGTCACGAGCTGAATCACAGTGAACAGTCACGGTGTACAATGAACATGTGCCATCGGTCATGCTTCACAGATCAGAGACGTGACCTGTTCAAATAGTAGTCCACCACCGTTGTCTTCACCACCTGGCCTTCATTATATGAACAACGCGATATTTATGAGAACCGAAAGGAGACACATCCTGTACTGGTTGGGGTGCACAGTCCGTGTGCCGACGGATCGTCTGCCTGATCGCACACTTAACTCTAACTGGTGATAGTTAAAAGAAACGGAAAAACGCGATCATGTCTACAAAGGCTACAAGATATTTGATGAAAAACTTAGGAGATGCTGCCTGCCAGGTTGGGGACGGCGCAACTATCCACACCGTTTGATGGAAGCGTGTTCTGACATGATAGGGCATTGTGGTTGCTGACACACCCTTGTCAATGAGGCTGTTGGCTCTTCTTCATCTTCACTAATTTTGCTTACTCTTGAGTCTCTCTGACAATCCTAATTGTCTATTAATCTGTCGTTTCTTAGCACGATCAGTAGTTTCTTGAATCTTTGCTTGCATCTGTATGGCTAAAAGCCATTACTATCTGTATTCATATGTATATACGTATACATGTGTGTACAAGTGGACAGCCACAATCGCTTCTCTCATGGTAGAGCTAAACTAACAAACGGATCTTTTGTGCACGTACAGTTGGATACGAAGGGCGCAATGCAACTGTCTCAGAATAAATCGGTCGCTGGGGTTCATTGGTTGATTCAACAAAAACTACTACCTCGACTGGTTTCTTCCACTTGTTGGTTTTGTTTTGTTTTGAAAGTAGGTCATATACCTACAAAATGACTAAGCGTTACAAAGTATGTCAACCGAATATTTTATGTGAATTCAAAACCCGTTGTCCAATTTGAGACATGTTCAACTTGTAACCGTCTGAACTCCATACACTTCATTACATCCTACTAACCTCGGCAGATGGTTGTGGTCCATCCATCACTTAATGCATGATAACAGTCACTTGTACAAAAACAACTACCAGATGGTTTATGCAAATTATATGATTGTTTGAATCCAAATGAAATTGGTTTAACACTTTGAACAAAGGTTCATTAAACTGGTTCTCTGCATCAAAGCGAAGGCATATATTTGCAATGCTTGCTTTAGTCTAAAATCTTGTACAGTGGGACACTTTACTGCGGATATCTTGTGCATTACAAATATTCTTTGTTACGCTGGTTGGCGATTAAGTTATTGGAGAGGTAAACTATCACACTATTACGCCACAATTTTCAAAACCAATAAACAACTGCGTTCCTTGCATCATTGTCAGCGTATGAGCGCCATCGCTAGTCCTTCTGCTTTGGTACGGGTGCAAAAGTTTGGTAATGGGCTAGCTTCAAGTTCAGTGCCGGCTGTTTCGAACGATTGATTATCCGGACAATCGCCTCCAGCTGTTCAAGAACATTTTGTTTCTGAATATGAAGAGGTCCATATGGCCATGTATGCAAACGTTGTCATCAAACCATGCATCTGCTTGTGACGGTTACGTTTATTTCGTTTGCACATTCTTGTTTGACATGTCCATCTGCCGTTTGATCAATTGCGGCTGGCAAGAAAATTCGCTCATTAAAACTTTCTGACTGATGTACGTGCCGTACACGAAATTGAACAACCAGCTTGATCCCTCTGGAATCGCTTGTTTACTTTGTGCATAGCAAACACTATGGTGTAGTTCATTTACACATCTATTACCTACAGGAATTAAACTCACGGACAACAAACAACAAAATAAATTGCTAAACGATCATACAGTCACTGTGTTTGATCGTGAGCACGGTCGCCCAAAGTGGTGCACGAAAACAGACTGCATCACATCACTGCTTCCATCAATACACAAACTGAAACACGGGTCTTGTTGTAGATGGGGAACTACTTCAGTTAATTAATGAGACAATCGTTTTATTGGAATCAGAACCCAAGCTCGTTTACTTATCCGGTATTGATCTAGAAGGTGAGGGTTTGGCTTTATGAACTGGACAGACAATGAGTTAACCACAGCTCAAGGATAAACAAAGATGCTATTTGTGACACAGGCGGGTGAGTTCTAGACAGGAAGTCCTACTCACTGCTGGCCAGAGACAGCGTACTGTACAGGACACGCGTGTCTGTTGTTGGTCCTGCCAGCTAGGAGATTAACTGTATACACTGGGTTTGGTTTGGTAAATTTCGTTAGCCGCCAACCCCGGTGAAATGGAACGGATACTAACTCCCGGACTGATAGATGCCTTAGACATATTGTATGACCGAGCATCCGTATACTGTGCTCTGGTGAATAAAAGACCTGCAGTCCCCCGAGCATACTTTATAGAACACCTGACAAATCTGAGAACACTATAACATTTAGGATAAGAGAACGTAATGAAATTTGGTGTCCACAAAATCATTATCCATGACGATCCTGCAGGAAACCTGATGAGAGATGTGTTTAGTTTGTCCTCTTTGATAACATGATGTTGATGCAGAAATGGGAATTTTAACTGCCAGCTACCACAAAATTCACACGAATTGTGTATCCGTTCGTTTTTTGGAAACGGTACCCCTCATTAACTGCATGATGGTACACTGCCTTTGGAGGCATACTGATGTAAAAATTGTTTTGTAATAATCGAAAATCCGCTTGTTTATCACTTTGTATGCTTGTTAAACAGACTGACTCATAACGACTTCGTATGATTGACGACTGCTGCGAAAAGTTTTTAACTGTACTTGTCCAGAACCTCGATGCACTTCGAGAAATGGCACGCCTTTTCTGGCCAATCCATTGAATCAAAGACCCCAGCCTAACCGCGGATTACTGACCATAGAAGTGTCCAATGGAGTGGGCAAGCTTGATTTTGATTCTGCCTTTGAAGTGATCATCATGATGGGTACTCTTAATACGACCATGTGGAACGAACTTTTTGTTAATAAGAGTGTTGCTTTAGTAGTTCCGGGTCGGATGTGGATTCGCCCTGATCACAAGCTCTGAAAATGCGAAGTTCGAGTTAAGTTTTTCCCTTTGACTTGAACTAACCGAAATTTGTATTCGAGTTTGATAGCGACGGCCATGTGAGGACTGTGTTCAGTTTGTACATGTAAGCAGCTTAGCGTAACGTGGTTGAAGGAATCGGAATTCCGTGGCAGTCACATGATAGATCGAAAGAAGGTGCAATGTAATCATGAGTTTTTCTAATTTGTAGGCATCATTTTAG
The DNA here is from genome assembly GCA_008508345.1 of Paragonimus westermani. Taxonomy (NCBI): domain Eukaryota; kingdom Metazoa; phylum Platyhelminthes; class Trematoda; order Plagiorchiida; family Troglotrematidae; genus Paragonimus; species Paragonimus westermani. The sequence continues at coordinate 119,384 of QNGE01001277.1, read as the reverse complement.
GTGTAAACATGTACTGAAAGTGCACTTGTCCATCCAGCTGCTGTGATCACGTGATACGATTCCGCAGCTGTGGAGCTCGTCGTGGTATCTACCGGAGGCGTATTTGGTTGTGAATATAGTTTTCTTCTAGCCGAACTTTCAAGTTAGCACTAACCGTTATGGCTTATCCCTCAACTTGTAGTGAGTTGAGCTTTTTCTCCATGTTATCCAAAACTGTAATATGTTATAGACATTTTGTCTCATATAAATGGTTAAATTCTCAACAAACAAAAGATTCGAAGGCATTCAGCTGCCCTAACTCTAGGTTTACTGACTTATCCTGCTATTTTGTTTCACTTTTGCGATCAACATCAATCGAGTTTGGTCATCCATCAACCACAACAGACTTTAAGAAAGCTACATAGGTCTAGCGAAAACGACCACCCCTTAGGTAACATGCTGATGTTATAACGTAAACTGAACAGTTTGAATTGTATAACATACTCTTTGAGTGTCTCGGTCTGCCCAATCTGAAACGGCTTATCAAAGTCCGTCATAACTGCATCATTGGTTGTTGAATCCAAACGCAAACTTGTCGAGCATGTTGGAGATACCTAACTGAACATCCAGATAACTTGATTATCAGAATCATTGCTGTAGGATGGAAGCACTCTGGGTCTCACACTGATTATACTAGTCAGTTGTTGTCTGCTCTGTAACGTAGTGAGAGTGTTGTTTGTTCGGCAGACAGCTACTAAATTTCTATCTTACTCATTATCGTCTGACTTGTTCTTTCACAGTTTTCCATTTGCTGGTTTTCTGAAACTGAAGCAACCTTCTGACTTTTCTTTTCATTCCAAACCGTCCAACAATTATTCAGGTGTAGGTACGCAGTCTCGGGTTCCTCTGGTCAGTAAGTTTCTTATCCAACGGTCCACAACAATCTCTTCTGTTTGGTGTTAATAGCTTCCGGTACACTCACACACCCTAGACCAACAAAAGTGGTCAACACAACCCTACCCTCGTCTAGTTGACTTCGTTGTGTACTTTCCTGTACTAGACTTGCAGAGACTAGTTATTCAGGGTACCTGTGTTAGGTCATTGCATGCTGGTCGACCCATCTCCCGGTGCAACACAGGTCCGTCTGGTTTTTCGTGTCATGAACACTTTTAGTTTGCCATAGTAAGATGGACGGCTGATCGAGGAAAAACACATTGTATTCATCATATGACGCCTGTGGATCTAGTTATTTATTTGTAGATCAACTCACACGGGTTTAGTACAGCAACCTATACCCTGCTTACCGAATTGTACAATTGTGCCTTAATTGCTGAAGCAATACGGCTGGAATGCGCAACACCATCGTATGCATACAATCAGGAACACTTAACGGAGTCTACCAAAAACATGCGTAAACGTGTTGCTTTGTAACATTTCATCAGGTGTGGCCCAACGCGATTATTCAACAAGAGGACGAAAGCATTGGCCTATTGAAATAAACACGTCCATAGTTTTATTTTATACTGCATCGTTTAGAATGCGCAGGGTATTTTATCCATCCACCAGAACCCGTGAGGGCCATTTGTGCCCTTGTCACCATCGATGAGTCACAGATTAACCGGTAGTAGGAGGGCAGTTGGTGATCATTACTGGGAAGTAAATGTAAATGAGCATAGATTGAGAGCCTTGAGTTTGTTAGGGTTATTCTGCACCGGATAACGTTCAAATAACCTTTCATTTTTCAACCTTATAGGTGGTCGTACATGCCTCTTAGCATACAAAGCTGATTTCAATGAAGTTGCCCCCAACTGCATAGTGCTTCGTAAGATCCACTTGATGAATCCTGTCGAGCATTCACTGGTCAAGAGGAATGCAATCCTTCGTTACTTATTCTTGAATGAAACATCACGTACCAACGAACAGTACATTCATCATTCATCTGGGAATACAAAGAGCGTGTAGATAACCTTCAGGTTCTATAGGGTTTAATTTCAAGTAAAAATGACTTATAGTACTAAGATGGATTATTTTTGTTGTTCCGCATAAGAGTCGCGTAAGAAAAATTTAGTTGAGTAAATGTGTGATATGCCGTGTGAGGGCGATTCCTGGTGGTAACATACCATCATTCCTTAAAAACCATATTTCCGCATTATCCAAAGAAGGGTAAACTTACAACATATTCGATATGCTTTGCAGCCAGCCTCTTTCGAAAGGAAGCACTAGACTCGAGTTTCACTCTCATTAGAGCTCGTCAGTAGTGCATATGCTTGCCACGGCCGGGATTTGAACTCCGGACATTCCAATCATGAGGCAAGCGTGTTGACCACTGCGCCATTGACCTCACATTAGGCACGACCGAATTATCAAATCTGAACGCTCAACCACTCTCGCTTGTGAGAAATGATTAGGTTGCCCGATCGTCTCGAGAGGAGCACAGTTACTGCCTGCTCACTCCAATCGATAACCCCGGCCGTGGCAAGGATATGCACTATTGGTGAGCTCTAATGAGAGTGAAACTCGATTCTAGTGCTTCTTTTCGAAAGAGGCTGGTTGGAAAGTCTATCTGAATTCGAAGACTGCGATCAAATGTGAGTGATGGTCAACTTGAAAACAAACCAAATCCCCGACTACTCATCAGTAATATTCGATAGGATTAAGTCTGTTTTATCAACAGCATGCCATTTCACCATCGTTTGACCATATCCTATCATAGGATCAGTCAAGCTTCGGAAATCACTTGGTCCGGTGGGCATTGCTCGGACGGCTTAACAGAGAGAGAAAGTTCTGTGTCAGCATTCCCCTCTTAGTTATCATAAATCGATCGAAAGTTTTCAGGACACCCTCAGATGTGACCTGCAAGTTGAAAACATGTGATCAACTGGTGTATGGGGCTTGTTCAGGCGATAATGATCTCTCGCCAGATGGGCTTTTGCGCGCGCCCGTGAGGGCTTTGATCATAAACGATGCCGCCCCCTTTGTTACGACTCGTCCGACAAGCTATTAAACCGAACAGGTTTCTTCGAAAATTGGCAAAAATGAGGACAAGTTGAGGGCGACAGTAGCCGGGCGAGGCGGGTCACCAAACGTCTCATCAATCCAATTGTGTTAACATTAGCGTTAAGCAGTTTGCGATTTTTCATGTGCGACAGGACGGTGAGAGTTCAACCTGAGTCGACACCGGACGACGGAGAAATTCTGACAGCCGAAAGTGGACGACTGTGAATCGCAGTTATGGGGAAAACTAATGCGCAAACGTTCGGTTGCGGTAGCTGACGTTCCACAAAAAAGTTTACAGATATTGTCACCAGATAGCCCGGCATTTTATCTGGTCGCTGGAGTGGTAACATCTGGCCCCAAGCACAATTTCTACATTTAGCTGGTCTCAATGAAAAATCTAGTTAGTGTAACACAGATTGCTGTGCATAGTAAACAACACCAAACTCATCATTCGACGGCCCATACCTTGGGGCGACAACTTAAGTTACTTCACTGCAACTGTAGTATCTGTGGCGGTTCACGATTATACGCATTCTATTGAGGCAGCTGTAAACCTTTTGATTCGGGTCAGAACAAGACAAAATATTGGGGGTTTACGCAGATAAAACTGGTTCTGTACACAACTAAATAACGGCTAACAAATTATACAACGTACAGCCAAGTGAACTCTGAGCATGGAAGTTAACGGTCAGCAGGTATCAGACAGTAATACGATGTCGTCAGCAATTCGGTGAGGCGGTACAAAATAAACACAAAGAAGAGTTCAAAGGAGAGCACGTAGTAACAACTCAGAGTATGTTTCGCGTAACAGTGTGAGGAATCGATACTTGGAGATATATATAAAGTACCTATAGTACGATAATTGGACCAATGGGTGAAGGTATGGGAGCAGTTGGGATTGATGTTGTGCAGGCCACTGGCCTTGGACTGGTAGTGGGGTGGTTGAGTCGCAGGGCCAAGTGTGGAGGTTCTGTGGTTCCAGCCTTCGGGCAGTCCTTCCGCCATCGTACCCCAATTTCACTTATACTGGTCCAAACGTCACGCTCGTCGACCTTAGCCAGAACCAGCAGCGGTTGTGTGCCGATAGCAAGTCTGTGGACAACCCCCTCTCCGAATTAGTCTACGCAGGGCATTTTCCTGACATCTGATTACCGAAAAGTGACACTCACGACCAAATTGAAATGCTTCTTCAGTTCAGTCGGTCCCGTCTATGTCACTTTTGTCACGCCGTTTCGGTTGCCAATGCGGCCCAACCGTATTATGGCGTTAATCTGTAAGTGCTCTGCATGAATGGCGTAGTCATTTTGGACTTCAAACTAAGCACTCCATTTGCACATCCAACCCCTTCCAACCCTATCAAATTGAGACAAACAAGAGGAAGACATCACTAAGACACATTTGCGTGATGTGATAGAGATCTATAAACAAACTGAAACCATAGTTTTGGTTTAGCAAATCTGACTACTACGAGAGGGATGACGGGTGCAACAATGTTTTGATACCAGCCACTGTGCTTAGATTTCCGCCCTACTGGGTACACAAATTCCAAACCGGTTACATTCTCATAGTAATTGATAGGTTTCAAATAGATAGCATCCAGTTAGCCTTGATACAGTTGTCACGCTTTTCATTCAGTACTCCTTACTCAGCTTCATCGGTACACAATCACTTAGGTTCTTCGGACGATCAGTAGGTAAGGATCGCTTGATATTAGTAATTAGGAATCAGGTGTAAGAAGCCGACGTACCGGCTAGTATGGCCGAGATATGTAATTTATGGACTGGTTTTCTTCCACACCATCAACAGTATCATAGGTAACAATACGTCGTTGTTTCTCACACATACCTAACTCTCAGACAATCACAAAGAAGAGACCAGGAAGAGGCGGAGGGAAGCACAGCTGACTGCTAAAAACAGCTTCGTCTATATTCAGTCATTTCACATCACACCTTGCGGACAAACAGCCAAGTTAGGAATGACAGCAAGGCGCCATCAGCAAGACAGCCTCCTTATGGCTTTCATTGCTTCGTGCGATTAAATGTACTTACTTCACAAACGACTCAGCCATACAACGACAAATTCACACCACTGAGGTTGGTTAGTGTTAGGAGGCGCGTCTCCTAACGAGACAGCCAGGACGCATCACGCCACGTCGATCGACCGGTCCAGCTCGGATGTTATGGTCGTGGGTGGTGGTATGGTCCCACTCAGTCAATCAGATTGCAGGTGTGTGGTCGAACGCCTGTGCGCTATCTGGTCAGTGTATTTTCTCGTGTCTGCCCTCTGGTACCCCCTGTAACGAGATTTGTTCTGACTCACTGACTGTCATCTATGACTGACTCAACTGATTCGCCCATCTATGGTAATCGTTGTCCTATAAATCTAGAGCTTCTGTGGCCTAAGTTTTGTCTCGATCGTCCAATAAACAGTGCAGCTGCGTCTGTTCTGATTTCTCGTTTTTGGGGGTCAATCGACTGAGCTGGTACCAAAGGGGACGATCCACTAGTTAGCCGTCATCTCATCTTACACCTCCAGCCTGGCAGACGAACCCGATCTTCAGTGATCAACCCTTTCGTGAACGATTTCATTTCTTTACGCCACGTCATCATCCGTCCACCCTGCATATTACTGCAGTCGACAACAAGCGCTCGGTGTGGCAGACGATTGACTAGCATCCTTAGCACATGGCCCAGCCACCTGTGTGTATAAACGTAAGAATTAAACAAAAAAACCACGTGGCAGTCACTACCAGCTATCCGCTTCCTAACCTTTCAGTTGCCTACTCGTTTGTACCATCCGATGCCAGCGATCGAACTCAGACATTGACGGTCACATAACTGAAGACGGCTAACGTCTTCTACCCTGGACGGCCAAGTTTCGCAGCCGTAGAGTAATACAGTCCTTATAGTTGTCATGTATGCGTGACCCTTAGGCCTCAGAAAGATACCTCTTTGTTGACAGAGGTGTCCTAGTCTAGCGAAGACCGTCCGAGCCTTAGAGACACGCACTTCTATTTCATTCCCTACACTTCCGCCACCGCTGATCCAGCTCTCCAAGTACACAAACCGGTCAACAACTTCCAAAACGTCGTTATCTAACATCCAATCTACTTAATCATGACTATCTTACAAACCGCTTTGCACTTTGAGGTTACAAAGGGCGTTCCGATATACCTAACATTTTACTTACTTGCTACTTAAAGATAGCATGGCGCATCGCGATTCTAGCAGCTGTCTCCTGAATCAGATAAGTACCAATTGGTGGAGCAGGGACAGAAAGGGTTGAGTGCTGACGTTTTGCGTCCCACCGCGTGCGTGGACACCAAACGAACACTGGTGAGTTCGGTGTGTTGTAACTTTTATGGGTTTATAAAACTTGCCCACGCGACCAATCCTCACTAAAATGTCTGAAGCACTGGTTCACGGAACGGAGACATCGACCGACTGAGGTCATTTATTGACTGAATGAGTGAGATTCACTCAGGGCTGAATCGTGACGGTACATGACCTGGTGTTGAGTGAAACTGAGCTGTAAGGTAGAACATTGCAGCTGTCACAGTACTGACGTCAACAACCGTAAAAGATGAACTTGAACCTTTGACATGGTATGCTATGTGTCACAGTGAATGCAGCCGAAATGAAGACTGGCTGAATGAGTTTGGCACGTGCGCCCCCTTGTCGTGAAATTCGACCATGTGACTAAACGCTGTCACCCGCCCACCTCTCGACTAGGGCACGAAACTTGGCCAAGGAATGGCTGGGCTATGACCTAATTCTGGGACGGTCAGATCAGCCAGCCGAAAGGGGATGTGTACGCAATGACTATAGATCGGACATGACTTGAATGAAAACTGTCAGTGCCCGGGGCGGAAGTCGGGTCAGTCACCTGGTATCTAAGCTATTAAAACCTACTGAAGGGACAGTGACCAGCTGTTCGTAAATTAACTTTCATCGTTAAACCGATCCCTTATGGACGGTCCACCTACAAACAAGCCAGTGGGAATGATCACTAAACTATAAAGCATCGTGGGCGAAACCTTGTTGTCTGTCGGAGGAAGATATGAACAGCACTTCAGTCGGTATTCTTTATGACATATCATGCCTATACGGCTTTGATCAACTGGAAACAGTTCTCAACTGATTTCACCAAAATATACCAACCTGTTTACTCGGGAAGCGATAGAATTCATCAACGTAGGTCCATCTTTAGTGAATCATTCCACAAAGCTGCTTTGCCTCGTCATTCGCGTACGGAACGACTAGTAACTGGCTTATCCTACTTATGTTAGTGTGTGGTCATTCATGCTAGAATACCTGCTGCGAGTAAGAACTTTTAGCTGTCCGATTGGAACCACAGAACGACGTATTCAAGATGTCATGAAGGCAGAATAGCAGCAACATTCCTGGAACCGGGTAGATTCTACTGACACCGACACCATTCGAGTGCATCTGATCAGTCAGCTTGGTATTTGGAAGTAACCTGGGTTCACAATGGCATTGGTTACCAGGTCGTAGCGAGACAGAAGTTGTAACACAAAAATGAGATGAAACGGAGGGAAGGCACTACCAAATGGACCCGGCAATTTCAAATGTACACTTATGTCTAACGAAGTACCCTAAACTCAAACTAAAGTTGAAAGTAAATGGAATTGTTTAGTGTATTTATTTCGTGAGCATCCTTCTCTATACAGCATTGTTGATCTGCCCAAACTCATCTTCCGAACAAAGAAACGCACCCAAAAAAAAATGGTGAAAGAAATGCTTGAACAACGATGCTTTTGGAATGCCTTTATCCTAGACAGGATACAGCTTAGTTTTAGAATCTACTTTGGGTGGAAGTGGAGGAACTAATGAGGGATTATTCTGTGAGGCATACAAAAGGCCAAAACTTATTAATGTAAGTCCTTCGTGATTTAACAGCTCATACGATAAACTGAAGTAACAGCTGCGTAAAGCCATTTTCCATTAAACTCTTGTCTAACCGGAGGGTTACTACAACAATTATTCATGGCTTTTTTGAGTGAAAACGACGCAACCTTCTTACCAAGTAGATTTTTCATTGAACATATTAGGTTACCTATACCAGGCCTCAAGACTCACTTCTCGATAGGATTACCAACTCGTTTTCATACGCTATTAGTTTAACAGTAGGATATTTGATGGTAGAATCCAAATTTTTCTCCAGAATACTCAGCTCAGTACTGAAGGTGACATCCTGGTGAAGTGATCAACATTACATTTTCTTACATGCTGTTTCACTGCAACAAAACCTTTTTGGTTCAGCGCTTGGAAGCAAAAGGTTAATTGAATGACAGTTATCCATCACACCTAACACCTACGTTTATTTTGTGTTTCAGAATCACTCATGTTTTCGATAGTTCCTTAAGTGTATGGTACTCTAGGTATTCGAGACGTAATGACATCCAACACGAATCGGGCATCAAAATGACGTTTCTGGAGTATATTACCCTAACTGAGGTTGTCACTACGATGTATACCTACATGCCTAAGCATCATCTGCTCTAGTTTCGCCACCGTTTGATGACTGCCTTCAAGCAATCTCACACTTCTGTTTGTTTGTTTTGTTTTGTTCTACTTCAATGAGTCTAACAAAAAGCTAGGTAAAGAGGACAAGCTTTCGACGAAGTCCTGTAACTGGATGATTAACACTATACAGCAACATTCCTGTTGTGTTCCATGACTTATTTTGCCAACCGATGGCATGTTTAACCACGACCAAAAGCAATGTGTTCAAGTAAGACCAAAAACCTCCGATAGCACCGCACTATCCGTAGCTAATTAGCACACAAATTCTAGCGCATTTTTATGACCACCATAGTAGTCTTTACGTCACATGATGTCCTCCTACCCGTTAACAGTGGTCCAGCCAACAATGCAGTGCTCATTTTTTAATTATTGAGCTCCAAGTCGGTTTCACAGGCTGCCGACGGACAGAATCTGTGTTTCATCCTCACAAGGTAGTAAACTTGTGGACCCACATTGTCGCTAATGGCGAACATGAACATATTCCTCATTGGCTGGTTTAACCTTGTTAGATGAATTAACATCTTAGTTCGGTCTCATTTGAGTTGTAGTATTTTGAACATAGTTTTGCATCATATAGCCCCAACTTTATTTGTTCGTTGTGTGTTTAATTTCACATGAAGCTTTCTGTCCTCAAAATGTGCGATATCGATTGTAGGTGAGTCGGGATCGCTTGTATCGTTATCACCAGGTTGACGAGAAATGAACGCAGGATGAACAAGTTTCCGGGTGCGCTGACTTGGGATAAGTGATCTAAGGTCAAAGCAGAAACCAAGCGTACACAAAAAGAAAAGATCCCACAGTCTCTGGTCAGCGGCTCTTGATGGTGGATTTTGATAAGGGCTTGGAAGTCAGAAACCTTTGTTTGAAAGTAATAAATCAACTAAAGAGTGGTACAAATGTTTACCAGCTGGAACCCAGTGATCTGTTAAACTATTTTTTTAATGAGAGATATGCAGGACAAATCTGGCCAATAAAGCGTATGAGAAAGTACGACTGCTGTGAGCGCAATACGGTATTAGGGCAGGTGGTACACCGTTAAAAATTTCCAATCCTTTTTGAAAGACAATAGACATACGCTTTTGGCACCTAACATTTTTCTCTCGTCGGGTAGCCATTTGGATCAAAATCATTGATACTCGACTGCGTATTTTCCCAAGTCAACCGGTATAGTGCTGGGTCAGGACCTTCCAAGTCTCTGCGTAACAATCACAGAAATGTTTACAGCTGACTGACTGAGCCATGACCTCTGTGCTCGACTATACTCCAGCATTATTCTCAATAAAACGCTAGGATGGCTAGTTTTCGGTGTGCGTTTGGAGATGTAGGGAATTGAGTCTAAACCTTTAATTGCTGCGTCAAAGCGATGAATATCACAGTGTCTGCTGAGGATACCCACCGGTAAGAACAACACAAGTGACAAGCAATTACAGCAAATCACAATAGTGACGTAACACGTAACCGTTTTGAACCTACGTACGGTAGGCGAAATAATTAAGACTTTGTTAAAGGGAAATTGGGGTCTTCCGATGACTTCGAAATTTTTTTCTGTCGGTAGAAATGCTCTGTAAAGTTACACATTTCCATGGGCAGACCGTACCCAAATTGGTTAGACAAGGACAGCAGACCGGACGTTGCAATCTTACTCTGATTTTATGTGTTCTACTGAATGTGACTAGGTATTCATGCGAACATAGAGCACACATGAAGACAGACAGTCCACGAATGAACACAGACTTCTAACATCACTGTGCTTAACGGTCAAGCAATAAGCTTCTTCAGTTCGTTCTCACTTTATATATATGACAACATACGCAGTTACACGATGTTCACGAATAATAGTCTGGTTCAAAATGAGCTAAAATCGATTTTCGAATAGTGCTTTGTAAGTTTTGGTATTGATATGTTCGCCGAGCTTGGCATTTAGGTTGCAAACGTTTCATCACCAGGCGAGGTGACATCATCAGTGCGTAAGTGTTTCAGCGTATATTTTGAATGTGAAGTTTGATCGATNACAGAAGAAATGTCATTTACAAAATCCAATGCAATGACTGCAGACAACACTACGTTGGCCAAACCGGACGGAAATTATCAACACGAATACATGAACACGAACTGGCCATCAAGAGACACGATCAACTTTCCCTTATCTCCGTCCACGAAGATGAAACTGGACAAACCTTCAACTTGAACACCGCAGAAATCCTTACCCAGGCCAATACCAAACATGCAGGAGAATTTCTCGAAGCTTGGTATTCATCAACCGGTTCAATAATCAAACACATCGAACTAGACAAAATCTACGAACCAATGCGAATCAAGGATTTGAGGAGACGTAAACGCCACCGATCCCAACTACCGGTAAACCCAAACATAGCAACTTGAACTGATAAGACAAAAAGTCAGCCAATGGTGGGTCGGACCAGAGGTCAAATACGACGGAAAGCGACCAACCAGAATCCAGGCTAGTAGGTCAACTGACTCTCCCATATAAGAGCAAGCATTGATCAAACTTCACATTCAAAATATACGCTGAAACACTTACGCACTGATGATGTCACCTCGCCTGGTGATGAAACGTTTGCAACCTAAATGCCAAGCTCGGCGAACATATCAATACCAAAACCACCATCCCAAGCTACAAACAACACCACCACCGTTCCCAACCATCAGTGCTTTGTAAGTATCAGCCGTAAATACAAATTGTTTTGATTCCCCACGCTTCCATTCCATGGACAATCAGCTTATTTAAGGTAGCGCGATGAATGAACGTGAATTCTTCTACAATATCAGCTGGGGCATATGTCCGGCTATCGGAACCCATGGATGTAATCTAGTAGATGAACCCCTAACACCGAAGTCTCCCAAGATGTTCTGTGATCAGTAATTTGATATAAGTCAGACCAAGCCATAAATTAGATACTGTTGCAAAATCGATAAAGACACTTATTCTTCTCGTCCTTCTTGGATGAGTGGACAACAATGAACGTTTGTCAAATTGCAAGTTGATTTTATTTCGACCAAAGAAACAACCAACTTTCTGTTGACTCATATGTCTCTGTTGTGTGTTCAGCCAGTTTTGGGACTACAGATTCCCTATTAGTTTACTTTTAAAAAAATCTGCCGGCGATGATCAAATATTGTGGTGACCTGTTAGAGTGATTCGTAACTTTGTGAACTGAGACGTCCATCTTCACCTATTCTATAATCTTGGCGCCATAGCAATCGTCGTACTTGTTTTCCTGGTGTGTACACCACTAGTTTAATGTTAATTGAAAAGTGCCACCCACATTTCAATGAAGCTGACAACTCTAACACCGACCTCGTGACATCAGTGGAAGCAAGAACCAGATAGTGCCCACAGATACTCTGAATTCTGAAAAGTTTTGAGAAAGTTTAGCACCAAACACCACACATTTATCTCTGAAGGACGCTAGAATGAGGGATGGGTATCAACTAATGTCTACGGGAATCATTTCGTGACTACTAAACCTTAAGTTGGGTTTGCACCTGACACACTTATAAGCACAGACGCATACTTTGATATCTCCCGGTTGCAGTTAATTTTCCCAAGCTCGGAGTGAAATGTTTACTGTGACACTAAAACCTGTCTAACTAAATTTTTGGATGGTAGGTTGATTTCTATCCTGTTCTTTTGCTTCAGCACTCTTCCGTTGTCCGCCTACCTTGAAGACCAAACCAAATGGACCTTATATGAGAGCGTAGAATGACATTGTGTTTACAAGCCTACATCACTTAAAAGGGCTGTACTGTCACCTGGTTCGATCGTTTGGTTGTCCATATGAGTACACATTTCCCACCTGATGCTTGCCAAAGCGGGACGAACGGTAACAGTTTGCTGTGTTCCAGTGTTTCAATGACCGAAGTTTCATCATAGATCAAAATGTCAGCTTCAGAATGTTCTCTCTGTTGTTGTACTGTTTGCTTTCAGCTCCAGTTCTGTAATCGTGCCACATACAGCTTCTATATCAGTAAGCTTTGAACGATTAGATCAATCCTACGTGCATTATCTCTAGCTTTTGTATTTTGCCATTTAGCTCAGCATAATGCATTCTGTAATTATCTCTTCCGATTAGGACAACCCCTTTGTGAGTTACTTTGCAAACGACTTAATTGGTAAGAACGTGTGACATTCAGAATTAAATGCAATCAGGTAACCAGTTAATAGCTGTTAACCTGATTAACAGTCAGCCGGCTTAATGTTTACAGGTCAAAAACATGGAAGTACATGAATACTTGACGAATTCTTGAAGAGTTTGGTTCAGGTTAAAACCCTTCACATCCTGAACACTATTCACATACAATCGTTATTGAACCTATGCAAGTGATGATTCCGTTCTGACTCATGCGAGGGAACGGGATTGTGATCAGTGTACTCATATTACAAGCACAGGAGACGAAGTTCTATTCTCTGTCCTACTGAGATTATACATGAACTGTTCGTGCTAACAAGATCGAACCTTGGGACTAAAGCTTCAGTTTGAGGCAGGCTACTCGGTATAGTCGGCATTTGCCGTGATAGCCGTGAAAGATTTTCGAACTATGAGAATATGGTTTAATAAAAATCCTGACAACAAGCAGAATGAATGCATCAACTGCCTCTTTAGGACCGATAGTCAACCGACGCCAATTGAACACCCACTAGCTATTATACGCTTTCAGCTCTTCGTCAGTATGTAGACAAACTTAGGAGTAAGCAAAATGCTGGTAGATGGAACGTTCAATGTAGGTCTGGTTAATACAGCTCAGTCAGAATTGTTTATCACGCACTGACCTCAGGAGCATGAGCTACGTTCCACCATCCAATTAGTCCACATTTATAGGAATTACGCAAATGATGATCTGTGTTCACTTTATTTCGTCTGTAGATACTATCGACTAGTTTTTCAGGCCTCACTGTAACGAACTGGTGATGGTGAACCATTTTGGCAAGCCCATAAATAGTCATTCAAAAGCTGCACCGTAACTTAATCAAATCAAACCACGCACTGTTCGGTGCACATGGGAACCACAATGGTATACTGTATTATGTAACTGTGGTTGAAATATTGGATTGTGGTGAAGTTGCGTATTCAGTCTAACGATTTTAAACACTAAAATCAGAAATTCTTAAGCTAGATTTTATGAACGATTGCTCGCACGCCCCGCAACGTGTATGTGTCAGGGTGACCAACCTTCGATAATGGAATGATTGTTAATTCACACGGGTACACGGTCACGTTATTGATTGACAGCCCAACTATTCGACTTATAAAAAGTCGTGTTACCTATATAATACAACAGAGTTTTTCAGATTAAATAAGAGAAATATGTGGATTTAAATTGGGGACTCTACCACTGTGTTTACGATAAGACATTCTTTAAATGAGTCTTCCTTAAGCAACCTCAATATGCGCTCTGTAATTGTGACCATTAATTTTGACGATCTGGTCGTTGTGACTTGAAATATTTTGATAAGTATTCCTGAAGAGAAAGAAACGGCAGTAAACGGTAAAATGCAACCAGTCACAATTGATGTGCTACTCACAAGTAGTAGATTCACCGCGACAAAAATTCCTGCGTAATCCAATCTTTAATATGTCCTGTGTCGAATTGTTCTGAAAGCACATTATATTTGGATAACTCAGGTTTGCACCATCGTTTGAAATGAGAAGGCTTAGGAGATCTGAACAAACCATTTATCAGATTGTTTGCTGTGGAGATTTTGCTTTTGATAAATTCCACCACTACAAAGCATTTTGACAGATTGTACTACCCGGGCTCTCTACGATACAAATTTAACATGATACATAGTGTTGTGGTTTCTGTTGTTATTAAGTTATCTAGTTGTGTTGCATGAGAAGGCGTGTGAATAACCTGCGTTATCCAGCAACCGACAACTACGTGTCAATACTTCGAAGACCTTATCCCACATCCACTCTGTTATACAGCCAAGTGATAGAAGGGCCGCGTTTTGATCCTATTTTATGTGAACAAATAAGATTTCATGCCTGGTCGACAATAATTTGATGGATACGGTCGAGAGCGCATCCTCCTGATACAAGTCAGCCGTTACAATCAGGTCACATTCAAACTGCTATTTCTAGTCTAGTGAAAACGCTCCCCTATAACTATTGAGCCCGGATGTTTAGTTTTAAATATACAGCCTGCGTTGGTCACTTGACTAAAATGTCCAGCTTTGTCACGTAACACTTTGACTAATATCACAGCCATGTGACTTTCTAGTGAGCGTGTAAAACAAATGTTATACTGAAAACGACACAAATGACAGAGGCTGCATCAAAGATTTGCGCACGTTCGGCGTATACAATGTAGTAAATGGCACGTCTATAAGTGCACACACAATTTGCTCATTTGAGTTATTTATCATTATTATTTTCGCCGTTTCCGATGTCATCCAGAGACTTGTTCCAATCCACAGCTAGTGATGAATGTCTGCCATCATTAATGTTATGTGGACGTTTGACCATTTCGTTCCTTCCGGTGAAGCCTATTTGTTGTTCTGTGATTGGACTGTGTGTCAGTAGGTTCTACTTTATTCTCATCTCTGAATAGTAACTTTCCCCTGAATCAAACGAACTGCTTGAAGGTCTTTCTTTTCAATCGCTCAAGGTCGATAATGTATTTTTACACCACCACAACTGCTGCTGTTTGGTATCACAAATATACGGCCCGATCAAACTGCAAAATCTTGCCTGAGGTAAGCATCTAACGTTCAGTTTTTACAAGGCTCCGTAGTGGACTATCATCCTGCCACTTACAGAGGAAATGAGTTTGTAACGAAACGATCAACTTAAAATTGAACAGAAGCGTCATTTTTTCGAATAAAATCGGATGCATGTAAGGTCTATGGAACACTTATCGAAAAAGTTGCATCTGTCTGAAGTTTTCTATTTTGGATGCCTCACGTTTTCTTGATTGAAGACCAACATATTTAAGACAAATGTGCAACATGTTTTTTCGGTGAAACTTTCATTAGGACGTTGGTGATCTGTTGTGAAGATTCACCTGAGTGTCTCCATCGCTATAAAATGAAACATATTTAACAACTTACAAATCGGGGACGGGTTTTAATCTGTTTTGTCCCTTTAACATGTTAGGATTGTAATTGGTATGTTGTATTATAAACTTATATTGTGCCATGTTTTTCCCATCTCCCTGAAATACAAGCCGTTTTTTAACCTGGGTCGGTTTAACTTCAAACGATTGTTCATCTTCGGCTCCATGAACTAGCTATTATGATCAACTCATTACAGATTTAACGTAATTCATGATTTTGAAGACATCACCTGGGTTTGGACAGATTTCGAATCGTGAACAGATTTCGGTTGCTGCGTCAGTATGAACTGTACCTAAGTCTTATAATGGTAATTTTAAGCAGTGAGCTCCCCTACTTTGTTTTCGACCAGAGCGAACTTGTTTTGTTATGGCATTTTTGTCATTACTCATGAATGTGTCGTGCTTTCCACAATATCTCCGATCTAGCGAGGGTCCAAATTATGCGAACCGAATGTTTTTATGATTAACTCTATCATCTATCAAATACGATACGATTAACAAATTTGTGTCGTATCTCACTCAATACAGTACTGCTGTCTATGCTATTTATAGTGAGTGCGTTCCTAACGCAATAAAACTCAGTCCGGAAGAAAATATGTTTATCAACCGACCAGCAGCCGCTGTCCGTAAATTTTAAATGAGCAACAAATAATTTATTGTGGAAACCAACATCACTTTTAACGGTAGACTTAAAACAAGATGAACAGCTTCAAACTATAGTGGCCATTATGTTTAAGCCTTTCGTCGTTTCGAAGGTCGAAACCGATTAACTAACTGCTTGCTTTCCTTAATATGCAGGTGTGAATTGACGGAAATTCCGATCCGATATTCGCGAGGCATATTCCGAGCCTTCAACACTGTGGAGATTGCGATCCTTATTTAGCTGGTTTTCATTTCATTAGTTCATCAGTAGTACACATACACGCATCAAGAGGAGCTCACTGGGCCATTTCCTTCCGGCTATCGTTTCCAGACCAACCACGGGCCGTCGGTCTTGCTGCGTTGTTCTGATTAGTCAGGTGATGGTCAGCAACATGATTGGCCTACTAACTAGAGATGTCATTGGCTCAACGATATGTTTTTCGATCTCGTTAGGTGATTGGTTAAGCGAGAGTTGACATGCCATGTGGTTGCACGGTCGGCGTGTGGACAGTGATTGTTTTGTAATTCCTGTGCACTTACATTTTCGCGAATTGTGTGGAGTCTGGACAGTCAGGAAACTTACATCTACCCCCTGTGAAAGCGGTGATTATTATGCTGGCGAGTATCGCCTCCGACCATCAGTTGTTCCAAACACAAGGCTCAGCCCGGTTAGAGGTACGTTACACATTGCTGCATTAAAATCACACCTGTTTTATCAAATTTTAATCGAATCGAATCTGAATACCAATCATCTGGCTCGTCTGTTGACTTAATCACCAAATCGCTAGCCTTCCATTCATTAATAACCTATGATATGTTCTGTACAGTACTTTACTGTTTCGGCTTTTAGTCTCCACACAGGTTTTCATCAGGTTGGGGACAACTTTCGAAATGAATAATATGAACCATAATTACTGTGGGCTTCATTCGAATAGACAATGGACTGACTGGGTACTCGTCACATATTAGACGCACATGCTTTCGATAACAATGCCTGGTGCATAAAACTTGTGGTTTATTTCACTACTCATTTATTCCTTCATTCTACTATCAGTTGTTCACCTATGCTTTACCTCGCAACAATTAGAACGTTACCTAGGTTTCCTGGACTTCTCAACATCCCCTCATATAACGCTGTGTGTAGCGCCACAGGTGTTGAGCAAATTATGAATCTGCAAACAGTTTGCCATTTCCTTTGCCATGTCACAAGAAAGAACATACAAAAGAAATTATATACTAGTTGAAAGATTTCGGAAGAGTCAAATCAGCAGACCGTTTTGCGTGTTTAATAATCAATTGGAGGAGACTTTGAATCTGGAGTAGGAAATTTTGTGGAACCGATTAACAGTTGAAATAAAGGTTATTCGAAATCAGCTGTCTAGTTTCTCCTTTTTCTGTCGCCCTTGTGTCGGTGTAGGACATGTATCAATCTGATAGCTTCCTTATCAGGCTATATACATTTGAAACAAGCGGCTGTTTTTAGAAGTCTGGAGTAAACGTTACCAAAGAGACTTGTTGGTAGTAGCGGTGACGAGTTGAAGTCCGAACTCCGGTACCCGAACACTTCCTGTGTGCTCTTGGACATTGCGACCAAATTCAGGACACAAGTGGCAGATGACACTAGTATCAAAGATAATCAAGCTAGTAAACGAATTATTGTTAAAATCGTAATAGGATAATTGGTTAACTTTTGTCCCCCTTTAATCTGTTTGGCAAACTAACTCAATGTGTACGTCCACTAATTCTGGTTCATCGTCCCTGTATAGTGTACGCGGTATCATTTTGGCATGGATGTTGCGCGTGCCTGCAGGTTCAAAATGTGTGTCAGCGCGAATGAACAATAGTGACCGTCTTCATGCGATTCACACGAGGAGTACGTGCATGATTAGGCATGTTCCTGTTCGTCACTTTGACCACCCACTCCCCGCCCCCACCCCGATAAAAGGTCATCTACCACGCCACGTTCGACTGCATTTTACGATGACCGTCCTGTTTCGCCTCGCCGACCGCCCAGTAAAAGTACACCACAAGCTTGTGACGGTATTCAAAACCCCGTCCACTGTCTGATTCATGAGTAAATACCTGATGCTTTAGATTGAATAAATCCCATATATCCCTGTGCATTCTGTTTGCTTTTTCTCTCTCAGTTTCCTCAAACCGCAGGAACTGAACGAAGCAGTTCAACTAAGCTTTCTCAGCATGTCTCAATAACTCCAACTCTCGAGATTGCACTGCGTGAAGAACCAGAGTCGGATTTCGTAGAATGTGTTCACATCGATGAATTTTCTCCCAGTCCCCTTGAGCTAATTGACTACGAGACATCCGGCCGGCCGGGTACAATCCCGACCCTAACTCAGACGGACTATGGGCTAAGAACTCCCTGGGCCGTTAATCAGTGGGAACAAACTGGAAACAACCAAAGCATGACTCTGCCCAGATGTGAGTATATTTACCCCCACAGTTAACCATTAATTTTATTGCATCTTTTTACTGAATGAAATCTTGAAGTTCATGCCATTTCTGTTTCTGTACATCACCATCCCATCCATGCTCAGCCCCCTTGAGACTTAAATGTCGGAATATGTTCACCCTGTAGCCGATTTCACACTAACTTGAACTCAGCAGGTGGTCACGGTCTGGGTGAAACCGATCAATGTGGTTTGACGGTTTGAGTCTGGACAATGTCGTAATGGTTGCGATCAATATAAAACGGGTGATCCAAGATAGATCTTGTCCAATCAAACCAACCACACGGTAATACGTTACGCGCCAATTGACCTCATCATCGTTTCGCCAAATAGAACAGCAATCATGAATTGTGTCACTGAGTAAACTGCGTTTCAAATTTATACCCTCCGCGCTTGCTGTCATAGTGAAACTGTGATGGTGCCGAACTGGGTTCATCAATTCTCACTGTATATTATTCGACGATTTCGACCCCGAAGTCCATTACTTATCGGGTCATGTTTGTTGCCGTGCCAACAATGTCGACATCAGCATAGTCAGCTGTAGTCATCGCCGATGAGTTGTTATAACGTGTGCTCTATGATGCGGTTGCACGCTTGCCCCAAATTAATTTCTCTTTCCTCCGCTTTTCGTTACTCATGCTGAAGTGCCCGTTATAAGGGTAGTTGTGTTAATTTTGTCTGATTAGAATATATCAATGTTATTTCTCCGTTTGCTTTTATGCATCTGTTATCAGACTGAAATTTCTTAAAAAGCGGGTGGTTTCATCAATCATGCATTCAGTAAAAATGACGGGGCATCGTCCTCCCAACTGTTATTTAATCCGTATGCCCGCCTGCAAGTGTCGTCTGAGTACGTTGTTCCAAATTCTCATTCAACTATCCATTTTGCTGGTTTTCACTGTCTACCTGTGTTCCCTAACAGGTGTTTCATCCGATCAGTCGATCCAGAATAACCACAGCCCGAACATGATGTACGAAGTTCCAAATCTGTCTCTGCGTTCTCGATCGTCCTCTCGATCAACCAGGCAATCAGATGATTTGGCCAGTCTGGATGACCGATATGTACGCTCACTGTACACACGCCAGTCCGAGCTAAATGCACAACTGACTCGTTTGAACAGTGAACTACTTCATTTGGTGCACGAGGAATGGGTGAGTGGTTTCGATGACTTTTTTTAAAACTCTTGTAGATTAGGTGCACATATCTTAAATCATATATTGCATCCTATCTAGCTCGTGCTCAACTGGACCTGAACAATGTTGCATCGTCATTAGACGCCTCATGTCAGCTCGGGTTTTCAAATCAGCTATTGTTGCTGACCAGGCTGAAGAGTGTACTCTTTGCATCCCGTAGTTTATCTGGACTGAATTGAGTTTGTCTCTAAGTAGGATATACGCCGCTTCCATCCAAACATTTGAACTATACGCTGAAACACTTACGTACTGATGATGTCGCCTCGGTTATTGATGAAACCTTTGCAACCTAAATGCCATGCTCGACGAAGATACCAATACCAATAAATTCGAACGTTCAGCAAATAAGCTATCGTCAATTATGGTAAGGTGATTTAATCAGGGTCGGTCAGTGAGTAAAAATCAAAACTGCCGCATCCGCGATCCACCTAGAAAATTTGTTTTAATGATGACAGCATAAGTGGACATCGTGAGCAACTTACTCGATATGTTCCATATCGACTTTTGTAGGTCCTGACTGGAACTCTCCCCGAAGGGTATGATGACTTGCGTACACTATTGGGGCAAAATACACAACCTTTGAAGGGTACCTCATATCCGTTACCCCGCCAGCTTATTCGACGAGCGAGTACATTTTCACGTGGCTATGTAAACCCCATGCGTGAACGCAGAAACACATCCCTGGTAAGTAATAATACAGTACTTTGTTCCCTGATAAGCTTCTGATACGCTTGTTGGCTAGTGTGATGTATATCAAATACAGTGAAATCCGAACACGAGCTTAGCTTGTTGATTATCGGATTCCTTTCGTTGTTATCAGCCAGTGATCCCCATCTTTACTATTTTTGTGCATTTCGCATGTGTCATCGACGTACTCACAGCACACCGTCACAGAAGGGACAAAGACCCCCTGGAGTTTGGTAAATTATCCATTCTCTTTTCTAGGAACTTGTATCTTGATGACCTTTTGCTCCTTCTTTGCTTCAGCATTGTTGCGTGGAAGGCTTCATTTGATTATCAGTCCAAATCTGAGTGTTTGTTTTGTTCCTCCTGATATCTAAAGTGCACTGAACTATAATTGTATTCTCACCGTATCTTCTCAATGCATTTCTTTCCAGTTTTGATCCTACTACTGAAATCTCTTAGTTTGTTTGCGAGGTCCTGCGGTTTTAGCTTTGTATCAGTTTACCATCCGGTCAATTAGAACTGGCCGACTGGACCACAGGAGCCTGCATTCACGTGCCTGCTGGTCTTGGTTCTTCAAGTTTATAATAGATACGAGGTAGGTGAGTGCTATTGGTAGTGGTGCATTGCCAGCTACTTGCTACTAAAAAGCGTCTTTTGATTCCAGTCACTTTTAATGAGTAATTCGGAGACTGATGTCGCCAACCGTGTATGTGTGTGTATGCAACTTATCTCAGTCACAGCATTCTCACTGGATTAACAGGTGTTCTCTAAGTCCAACTACAACAAGAGCCAATTCGAACACTCAGACGCTCCCATCAGATCTAATGCTTGCATCTATCCATCGTTGATTTCTCCATCATACTTGGCCTCCAACCGGATTTGGTTTGAAACTATAAATTACCGCTTCTCCAGACACTGGTACCCCACTGACTAGTCTGTCCTGAGGACTGACCTTCTCGATGAGGACGCCGGCTGAACAACTTGTGATTAACCATACCTGTAATCAAGTGTTTGCTTACTCTGATTCACAAGACCAGCCTGGGGAACCTTATCTCGTTTACCAGCAAGAGGGTAGTTACTGCTGGACTTTATGGGCGATGAAGAAATTGGCTGTGGCTTGTCATTCGACACTCGCGTCTGAAGGAAGTATTCACCGCTTGGCATGCTTCTTGACTGGAGTGATTTGATTACGACACCCGATGTGGTTGAAACCTAGAGT
The DNA here is from genome assembly GCA_008508345.1 of Paragonimus westermani. Lineage (NCBI taxonomy): Eukaryota > Metazoa > Platyhelminthes > Trematoda > Plagiorchiida > Troglotrematidae > Paragonimus > Paragonimus westermani. Next base: position 97,575 of record QNGE01001277.1, on the reverse strand, counting down.
ATTACAACTTGCTCCTAACTTTGTGTTATTCTCAGTGTTTGCCAAAATCTCACCACCTTTGACAGTTTAATGGATGTTTCTGTTTAGTACGGTTTTAATAAAAAAATTAAATTTTTTCTCATCGCCCACGGTGTTAGTTCGTTAGACATGAAAGCGTCTCTTTTCCGATGAAATGTCCACCATTTGCACGATACACGTTACATGCTCCCTACTTCAGCATTCAAGTTCGATGGTTACATCACTTCACACCCGCGGTAAAGTTGAGTCGAAAACCCGGTATAAACCCAAAACACTCAGCCTACATCAGCCTTCTTATAGCGCTGGAGACTGGACTCAAACACACAGGCGACCGGCAGATTCTGTTTCACAAGAAGATCTGGCTGCTACACCGACCACGGCCGATCATACTCCCACTCACGAGAACACCGCTGCCAGCATCTGTGAAGCTGGGATTATAGCCGACTCTCAACGCCATTCTTCCACCCGTCTTCCCTCTTACCCCGCCGCTTCTATGTCTCCGCAACCGAATATTCTCCTGACTGAAACGTCACCAGAGAAAACGACTGATTCCACGTCCACTGGGGCTTCAAACGCAGATCCTGGAGTGACACGACTTCAGCGAGAGGAATCGGAATTAGATATTTCACGAGCAGCGGCAGAGCTGAAACTACGTAAACTTGAGGTTGACTTTGCAGTTATCTCTCAGCTACACACAGTTCATAAACAAAGAGCAGCGGAAACAAAACGTGATGCCTACAAAGTTGCCTATAAGGCAAATTATCGTAAAGTAAGTTGCATCTTCTGATGAGTAGTTGTTTGTCTATAATGTTACAACTTGTACACTGCATTAGAATGTCCAGATTCGGCTAAATCTTTGTCTCGTCCAGTTTGGGCAGAATCGACTGATTTGTTATTTCTCGGGGAAATGTACACTATTCCTCAGAGTGGACGTGGAATCTCAATCTGAACACGGTGTACACTACCACCCTCCTGACCTGCGACTTCGCATGGTAGGATACCACATGTAGGAGTTTGCTCACACTCATGTCGGAGTAGATATTAGGCTGCAGAAGCAATATATTAGTCGTTGCGTTAACTCTAGCTAAGACTATTCAACCATGTTGAAGCCATCCATTAGTTATTCTTGATTAGTTAGCCAGTTTGCTGAACGAAATAGACACGAATATCATGGTACTTCAGCACGAGGTTGTCTGTCATCATCTGTCGTGAATAGTGCAAATCTGTTCGCTTCTCACAAACACGAGAATTGAGGTAAAACATTCATGCATTAAAATGTCCTCTTCCTATTTCCTCCCACAAGTCTGAGTTTGAATTATTGAAATAATATAATTTAACTTCTTTGTATGAACCTGTGGTGTGAATTTTCCTATAAAAATTATTGCCACCTCTTGCAATCGACCAGCAATTGATAAGAGTGCCCAGCAGTGATTTAGTTCAGAGTTTAAATGATGTGTGCTTTTTGCGAGCGAGTTGTGGTACATTAGTGCAAAACTTTATTTTTTAAGTGATGCGTAACCATGAAAAAAGTTACCTGGCAGTCTGTGAAAGTTATGCTACGCTCGAGTTCAATGCCATGACATTATCCAAGCTAAACACTTACTGTTTGGCCGAATGGTTTTGCGCTCCGAGGTTCGTCCAAAAATATGAAATATTGGTTAACGATTAGTTATACACGAAGCTTGCCTGAAGTACCTGAATAATTAAGTGGACCTGCAATGGAGGTTAGAACTAACCTGATCCAATACTGCCGTTGGTCAGTCGTCTCACGATGACTGAACGTTAGTTAACTGGGCTAGCCACTGGAACCGTAGATCCATATCCGATTCTGACTAACGTTTTGGGATTCCGGTCTGGTGAACGCTGTCTTTCATCTTATCTCAGGGGTGTTCACTCCATATTATTACAAATGCTTGTAAGATGATCAGTTGCTATTAATGTCCCTGGTTCCTTTAGCATGCACTTAGTTGTTGAGGTAGACTCGAACTTGATGAACATTTTATGTATTTCCAGCTAAAGGAAATCGTTGTGGAAATGGAACATCTTAGAACGCAACTGGGCAAAGGTTCGTTGGATACGCGATGTGATGAAGCGCACTTTACTACTGCGAAAACGACTCCTTCCATACGATCGCGGAAAACCTGGCGCCCTTTGCGCAATAAAACCAGAAATTGGGCCTTATCTACTCTGCCTAAACGCTCTTCAAGGTTATGCTCATCAAATCTGCTGGGTGATTTACCTTGGAATACCGTCTCCTCACCTGTTTCATTGAATCGATATTTAAAATCCGAAAACGCTCAAACAAACGAACCGCCGCCAAGTCTTGCATCACAGCCGGCCTCTCTGTCGACATCTCGAGCAAGCAGTGTTGTACCTGAAAGCGTTTCTCGCAACACAAGTATTTCGCAGGAAACAAAGCGATCTGCTCGTTCGCGAAGGTTATCTATACAACCGCTATTCCATTTCTTTCACCATGTACGTGACCCTTTAAAAGCAACTGACAAATACCTGACAGTAAACAGCGTCCTTCCCTCTCCAGACTGCACTTACAAATCACACACTCTTCCACATTCGTCGACAGTTGGTTCATTTTTTAGGCGTAAATCTGTGATGTCCACGAAAGTTTCACAGGAAGCAGGTGGCGCACATCACAGGATTCCTGGGAACCGTGATAAGCCGTGGATAACGGAAGATATTCATGAGATGACTACAGTCCCCTTAGAACAATCTCCTCATCTACATTGTTCAGACAGAACCAAGCATGCAGAAGCTTTTTGGAAACAAAATGTTGGCATCCATTCCGAACCCAGGTTGAATGAATTCGGAAATAATGTGAGTTTTGTTAACGATCAACCGGTGTTCTGTATTTTGTTTCGATATCGATATAACTTCAGGTGGTACACAGAGATTTGTGCACTAATCTGCCATTTTTTGGTGACAGTTCAGCGTTCACCCTTCTGTCGTGCTGTTTTCCTTTCATGGGTCCTTTATCAACACATCCAACAACTCTTACCAGCACAGTTTGAAATTTCACTAATGAATCAATGTGTTTCGCTTGAAGGAATAGGCTTATACGATCCCTTGCTGGTTCTGCGATTTGTCAGCGCTTCTTGTTACGTTAGCTTCAAGTTTTCTCTCCACATTTCATACGCGGCCGTTTTAGGTTCAGGGAATTACTTTACAGACTATTCTTTGCTTACAAAATTAGAAGTCTCAACTTTTGTGCGTGCCAGCCAGTCCTCGTACGTATTAAACTAAATTTGAATTCCCCAGGCTAGATCATCATACCTGTGTTCTCTCTGTGTTATCCACTAATTTAAGTAACTGGTGATACTCGTCTGATGCAGAATTGTCAACAATAAGAGATGCTTGTTCTCCCGCTTACATACCTACATCCATACATTTGGACTTCTTCGGAATGCGTGTGTTTGCGTTGCATTGATAATCATCTGAAAGAGATCCTGCCACTTTTCTTGAGTAACCAACTTCTATCAACTTTTACGGCCAGAATTCTTTACCGTACTGTCTTGTGTACACCGATAGGTAATATGTCTGTACTGCTATCATTTGTCTGAGAGTCTGAGACTGCAGATGGTTAGGTCACGTATTAAGGATGCCAGCTAGTCGTCTTCCACACCGAGCACTGTTCGCTGACACTGCGACCGACTGGTGTAAGATTCGAGGTGGTCAGATAATGACGTGGCGTAGGGAAATGAAGTCGTTCACCAAGGGGTTGGCCACTGTCGATCGAGTTCGTCTGCCGGGCTGGGGTCATCGCGACTCACAGAGTCGGTTACTGATGAGTAGTCGGGGATTTGGTTTATTTTCAAGTTGACCATCACTCACATTTGATCGCAGCGTTCGCATTCACATAGACTTTCCAGCCAGCCTCTTTCGAAAAGAAGCACTAGACTCGAGTTTCGCTCTCATTAGAGCTCGTCAGTAGTGCATATCCTTGCCACGGCCGGGATTTGAACTCCGGNAAGCATTAGTGTGAACCACTGATGTATTGCTGTCTGTGATGATGATGTTCGATCACCATAGCATATTAAGTCAGTCAATGAACCAGTATTCCAATCATGCTGGTAGCCACGAGCGTTGCGGGTAATGATCATTACCTTACTCTCGCTGACACAGTAACACAGTAAGTAATATAATGTCCTTCCCAGAACATCACACATCGCCTTCGCAGTTGAACGGTTCACAAGGTATATGTTAGTGGTCGTACTGTCCCATTGAATCGGGTTGAACATATTCCTTTATCAATAAGGGTGTCTCTTAACACAGTCGTCGGCTTTTTTTTATTAATCCGCGATCAGATGTCTCGTGCTCAATGGAGCAGATGCTTGTCTTCCCGATGCAACAAGGTTGGTGTTGGTCAACTGCGGCGATCCACTTCAGATACAAGCATAATGGAGCAGATGTTTCTGGACGAGAGCTGGGCACAACTGAATGCTGGCAGTTCAAACAGACCTACTGTTCTTGGGCTGTATTTACTACGAGCTCATTCGTTACCCGTATTCGGAATGCCGATGTTTTCACCAAATGATCTGCTTGAATGTAAGAATGCCTCAGGTAGTCGTCGACTGCGAACAAAGGCACTAGAGTTCCCCGGCAGAAAATCGCTCAGGTGAGTCCCCACTTTTTTGCTCGATCGGTGTGCTTACGGGGTAGCTGATGTCGCGTTCTGTGTTAGAATAATGAAGGTAACTTTGTTGTCTAATTTTGATCATGCTGATCGGTTAGATGACTAAATAAATCTGTACCTTCGATCCGACTTAGACCCAAATAACGCAACCAGTGGAGATTATTTTTCAACCAATGACAAGTCGGTTACAGTTCAGTTGTCAACACCTAGAAGTGTCGTTTGTGTTTGTCTATCAAGGCCGGTAGACTGTCATTATCAGTATCTAGTTAGTTTCTGGCCATATGCTGTCGATCACATACCATATTAGTATTTTTGTTTGAACACAGTCCTGATTCTCAGATGATGGTGAGTAATCGTGGAGTTAATTGTTTGTCCGTTTTTTGGATAATGATGGTTAATACTGGACGTGTGTTTGGCTGATTAATGCGTAAATTCGGTCTGCATCCTTTTTGTCTTGGTGTACAGGTTTGTTGATAGTGTCTTATTCAGCCACGTCTTCTGTTTTCAGATTTCTTCGAATGAATTCAGCTCAACCAGTACCAAGAAAATCACTTGAGAGTTTTTCAGGCACGCCCCTCTCAAATCTGCGCATGTATAAACACATAGCTGTTAATGGATCTGTGAGTTTTGGCATCACAGCCACTGCGATGCACTGTGTGCCTCCTAAGCAGGTCACCTTAGCCTCACACACGTCTTCGTCTAACTGGTCAACTTCTGGTTGTTCTTGTTTGTCATCACAAACCAGTGGCTCCACATACCTGACTGACTCGAAGTGTGACTCATCCATACGGACTGCTAGCTCAGCAGTTCGATTACCGGCACGCCTCTCCTTGAAAAGTGCACATTCCGCCGGAGAGGAACCGATCTCTCCCTTGTGTATTAGTGCAGACCAGTCTGCTGTACAAGGAGATTGCCTAGTCACCATCATGTGTACGCAACGCGTTCAGCTTCGCGAAGCACATGATCGGGGTCGACGCGCTGTATGTAATCAGGACGACAAAGAATTGAATTGCGGTGAAGCTCATAGCGATTCCACTCGAATGAAATGCATATGTAGCTGTTTATCTGAAAAGGACGCCCTGCCAAATTTGGTTCAGTATCATCCAAATACTGTCGAGGATTGGCCCACCTCAGTCACGGTTCCCTCTAAAGTAGACGGACGGGGTGATGAAGATGAAGGTGTTTTGAGCATTTCTGACAACGACACAGAAGATGATCCTTCATTCAGCAAGGTACATCGAACAAAACTTGTAAATCGCTGTCGCGTCAATTCTCTCGATTCCTGCAAAATCACACTCACTGGATCCCCACTCCATACCAACTCTTCTCCAGTTGGTAGCCTTAGTAGCGAAGTATACACACAACCGGCTGGAAAAGATAAGTGCAGAACAGCTAGAGTGGGTCGCACGCTTGACGAGTGCCTGCCAGAGGCGAGCAAAAAAGGCAAACGATCCAGCTTGATATCATTTTCTCTATTGAGGCGTGCAGTTTCTCGGGTTGCCTCCTCCAAAAGAACTTCCGTTTGTCAGTTTGCAAAGTCATCGCAACCGCTTTCTAGCCCGAAGGTTTTACCGTCACTACTCACTAGGAAGCAGATAAAACTGAAGTGCTGTGCAGATCGACAACATCCTTTGGACAACATCGTGGGAAACGATCTGCACACAAGCCAACCCAGCTCTCTTTCTTTACAACCCTACAACAACTCATCTTCAGACGTTCCATCACCATCCAAACTCTCATGGACCCAAAAGATTAGGTATTCCGCACGTTAAGTTTAATGTTCTAACCATTGAGTCCAAATACTGCCTCACCTGAGAAACTGTGATTTATTCTCATTACTTACCACCTCAGTTTTCAACATCTGTTTGCTCTAAAATCAGAACTGTCGATTGTACCGGTTGCGTGTACTCATTTCTAGAGTGACACTATTTCAAATGTAGTCATGCAATATTTCCTCCATTATCCTATTCTGATTGTACATTATCCTTGCTCCTTACGAATGAAAAACCTTAGGGCCCTGCATATATTGTCTATTCACACGATTATTCTGTGACGAAATCAGTTCTTTCATCGTACGAGATTGATTATAAATTTTCCTCTTTTCGAGCCTGATGAACACCCTCAAAGATTGTCGGAGTGACCGTATAATCCAATTGATTGCCTTTCCTTCATAAACGCTACAAATTCTTGTCAATGGCCACTGGGACTGGAGTTGGAAGCGGTACACACTGTTATAAGCAAGTAGCTATTATGAGCCAAGTGGAAATGTGTATTTTACTGGATAACAATGCAGTGTTTTTCAAGTGTAAGACGTGCACTATCAGTTGTTATCCTCGAAAGTGAGATTTGAATAGACTGACTCCGCCAGATTAGTAATCTAGTACATCACAATTCCCCTCCAGGTCTTGGCTACTTCATCTCGTACCATCCGAAGATTATTTAGCTATCCGGTGGATCCACACAAAAAGCTCGTTTCCAACAGCTTACTTCGCAGCAGTGGGTCAGTCCATCGAATTATGGTCCCTCATTCATTAGGGTGAAGTCACCACTGTTTCCAGTCACGGTTCTGCTTAAAACTGAGTGAATTCTCAGTGAAGCCGTTGACCACTCACTGACAGTTCAAACTACATTTTCGACCTGCCATTTTTCAATGATATCCGTGGAAATGCTTAATCAGGTACCGAACAACCTTCCAAAACTAAGGTATGTGCATCCACTTGTCCATAGTATGCATCGGGATGTGAATTGCGCCTCAATCCCAGTGAAAAAAGTGTGTTGGATACGACAATGGGACGACACTAGCAATAATGTTTAAATCGTATCTGAGTGACTAGAGTGTTCTATTGATGCAAGCTTTTGTCTAACCAAATCTGAATTTTAAGCTATACAGCTTAGGACCACAGGTGCAGTATGCCCAGCCGCTTGTTTTAAGTGAAGGCACATAACTCAGTGCTCATTTTGAAACCGATTTCATCGTTGTTTGAACTCATCAGAAGGTTACGATATGCGATTCGAACTGACGACCTTCAGGTTAGCGCCCAAACTCTGATCCAGTGAAGTCCCCACAGGATAACGCCGAATTAATATGCGCATTACGCCTACTTTACTGACGGAATCGAATATCATGCGGTTACATTTGCTGAACGATTTTTGCTAACCAGCAGTCCCAAAACATTGGACTTCGGTAGTTCGAAGAAAAACTGGAACTGTGTAACAGTGTTTCGTTTAGACTAGTGTTGTGCGATCTCGCATGGCAGGGAAAGCTGATTTGTACCGTCCACGTATATCGAGCACACCGAAGCAGACACCACACGTGGCCTAGTTAGATTAATCAAGCTGCCCAGTTGGCGGTAGTCTTGAACATTCTGATATGTATTGATGAAACCGGGACGATTTGTCGACCAGGTGTTTCGTCCTCATCTCAATGCACTTTTCTTTGACCTTTCATCAGGCTTGAACGTCATCTGGTTTGGTAATTGTCGCAATAATTTGAACGGATGAGCGTCAAGAGCAAACGGCGGATGGTCGTTGCAAACAGGACTCCACTAATCTACGGAGGTCAGTGGGAGTGTGATGCAGTTTTGGGGTTTTAGCTTATCTGTGGGGCAGTTGACCGGTCATCTCAATTTGGTGACCTAATTGAGACCAAAAAGAGGAGGGGCGCATCATTACGTTATGACCTAAAATGACAACTGGTTTGAAGGAAAGTTGGAAGTGAAAACCCGATTGTCATTTACAGTGTGTACGGCATACACTAGTGGGGACAGTGTCAGAAACGATGCAATCGTATAGGTCGTAGGTGTCCGTTTGTCCAGAAGTATCCGCGACCGTATATCGCATAACTGTTAGTTCGCATACTTCTCATAATCAACGATATTCAAATGGTATCTAGCCGGATGTTTTGCTTTGGTCCATTAGTTGTTGTTTTCATTGGAATCGGTCTGGATGTCTATTTATTTAATTAAACTTAGCGATTACGAAAACCAACATGACTGTTGTTGATTTGAAACACTTCAGCATTATGGCGAACAATTCCGCCGTCTTAATTTGGACAAATTAACCGTAAACTTTTGATTCGTTTTCAACACTTGTCCAAAGGCAAAGATTTTCAGGTTTTCAGTGAACTGTTACCGACAAAATATAAACGACGGGGGAAATTTTTTTTTATAATTCACTTATGGCTTTTATATGTAAGTGTGTAGAGTTGATTGGTCATCAATCACGTCACGTTCGGTGAATGTGACTCTTAACCGGCCAATCAAGATTCTCATGTAAACGCAAGATGTCGACAGAATGAAATTCCTTCGCGATTTTTGTTTTGCTAAGTGATTCGGTGTGCGCATTTTACAAAGATATTTGGGATCATCTGTGGTTACTTTGATTGGAAGAGTGGAAAACCAACAACCAACCAACAATTTCCTGACTGTTATCGGTGACTGGTCTGAGAGGTGCTGTTTATTCAGAACATCTCAAAACTGCGACCAAAGTGGGAAGGGACAACGTTGACAGGAAGCACTCTGAACTATTCATGAACCGTCTTGCGAAAACAAAACATTGAGACAACTTGAGGATCAAAACAAACAGAAAACATGCATACTTCGTCGCACACCCCTGTCCGCCACACTGCTACATATTCCATAGGTGTGAGATTTGACTTGTTTTTACTGGGAGGATAGAGTGCACTTTGCTGCCACAAGCCAGACGCAAACAGCCGTTAGCTCTAGTTGTCTGACAACTGCAACCAATATGACAAACCAAACCGACGGAACCAGCAAATCTACTTACTTCGCTGTGAATTCTTCCTAACTGGGCCTAAATATGATGTGCCTACTCATTGTACTTGGCTTTCCCTACAAAATAAGGAAACGTCGTAGTTATGTCATACTGCCTTGTTCTGACCATATTTTGAGAACATTGGGTTACTCTAGTTCGCCTCGCCACCATTACACCGTTCACCGGGCGCTGTGGTTCCTGTAACATTTGGGAGTACTACTGTTGGCTCTACAAAGCTGTCTTAGTTTCGGGAATCGATCAAGTCATGTTCTCTCTTGAATTAAGTGAGTCAAGCGCGAATATTACTTAAACTGGTTACACTCCAATCTCATCAAGCGGGATTCAGTTAACTCAATACCTGAACTGTGACCAAGAGATCCTGATCTCGTGAATTTTAAAGGGAACGAAGGAGACATGTTGATTTATCCCGAGGTAGTCCGTAATCTGTCAGAGTACGTGATAGAACCTGACTGTGCTGGGTCCGTCATGCCAAGAGTAAGGGGCAATGGAATAGCGGTGTACATGCTCACCTCCAAAGTGTGGTTGTATCCAGGATGCACACTGCTGACAATCTCCGAGAAAAACGAAACTCCAACCTTTACTAATTTGTGAGTGGACGGACTGTCATGTCGTAGTATATCTACACCAAATTGAGTACGAATGAAATCAAATAGTTTGATCGTCATGGTTAACATGTCATTAGTAAACGGGTTGAGAATAACATAACATTACATGCAAGTTGTAATACTCTACGTTTCAACCACCTCTGGTTGCTTTCTTCAGGAGGGTTGTAGTTGAAAATCGATTCCCACCCTTACGGATCTACTAATGAAAAACAAACTGGTAAATTTACAGCAAAGACTCGCGGATTTGTCCCAGCCCTCTGTGATTCTAAATTTGGAGGTGACTACGTTACCGACAGGTAAGTATGCATTTACCAAAACTGTATAAGGAGGTTGCAATTACTGTCAGGTAGTTTGGCAACTGATAATCTTGAAGAGACCTAAATTCGTGGTCTGGACTTTTGTCTGGATCCGTACCAGTAGATCTGATTGTTTACTCAACAGTGACCCCTGATTGCGCATTCCGTTAGATTTCAGCTGCGCATTGAGGAAAGTGTTTATGTGTTTAACTCATTTTGTTCATGTGGATGTGTGAGGTGACTCACTATTGCTTGGAGTAGCGATATCTGTAAGCTTCTTACGCAATCTGCTGTTTACATCATATCGCACTTGACGGGCTGTGAATGACCTCATTCTGGTGGCTGCCACTGAGGTGTATTGAACTGTAAATTGTGTATACAACGATTACGGCGATGGAGCTTTCGGCTTGGACACAGGGTGGGTGGGCAGAGGCGCATCAGCCTAATTTGCTACAGACGTGCTCTCAGGTTCTGTCTACTGGTCTTCGTCGGTGCATGCACATTGTCAGATGGGACATCTTAAATAGGAAACAGGTCCATCCGGTAACACACGACTATGTGCGTCACATCGAACAAAGCTATGCGAACTGTTTAATAAGGTATTTAGTTGTGCATACGGAAGTTAACAATCGGGTGTGACAGAGTTTAACTGAATCGTTTTCCATGAACACTGAACGCCAGTTCAGCACAACAGGTTGGCTAGGTACAATTGACTATGAATACATTTTCGGACTGAACCTATTGACTGCCACCCCAAAAAATTAGTCAATAAGACTTTGGGAGTTGTTTTCAAATCCAACCCCCTCCATACCGTCTGACCTCCGCCAAGAACATCTTTTGTAGGCTTGTATCATATGATTACCTTGACCTCAGTCAAATACTAAGCGTCGATCTGAATTCCAAATTTCGTCGTTAGCATCTTCCGGCAAAAATCCACCACATTGCACCATACGGCAACCCAAGTAACCGCCATGGGAGGGGCTCCATTTCATCACCCATTTGGCAGGTTTACAACAAAAATTATTGACTCCGAAATGCCGATATATATATATATATAGCCATGCATTACAAGTCTGGATATTCAGTCAGGATAGGCCCACAATTCTGCTGAGCCATAGTGAACGAAAACAACTCAAGAGAGAAGTCGTACTGTACTTCACAACGACCCCCCTCTGGAGACTAATGATACTTGTGCCAATACACCTCCTGATTTAAACCAGTATTAGTTTGTCAGTGATAAGTCTGAACCTTCTGACCGCCGACTGACAAGTATGAACAGGCTATCCAGGACTGCCAACTTGGCATCCAGTCCAGCATCTAACATTTCGGTACTTCACGTTTGACTCAAATCGTATCTACCCAAACCTTATTGATCCGGAAATTATTCAATATCAACCATCAGATAGTATCACGTTCCACTCAAACCGACCTCCAAAACCAGGTAGCATTTTCGTGAGTTACGCGGTGTTTCATAATTGTTATCTGTCAAAAGTAATTGAAGTTTCAAGTGACGCTTCAAAGTTTATTTCAACTTAAAAGACAAAAAATGAGATGTGTCCACCATTTTAGTTGAATGCGGCGGTACAAGCATTGAAAGAACACAGCTCGCCCAACTGCCAAGAATGGAAGACATACGGATATCTGAACGATTGCAGATGAAGTCGCGAGGAGGATACTCTGGTGTTGCTTCCGTCAATTGCTTGTACGAAAATGCGGCATGCATTCTGAACAAAATGAAGAGGTTTCGAATGGTACGCAATGTATCAAGATCACTCACCTTCAAAGTAGCAAAAACTTGGTGTATGACGAACCTTAGTGATGAGGAGACTGATGTACCAGGTGTGACTGCGCAACACCACGATAGCTGTTAATTCGCTCCTGGCGATTTAGGGTTAATTCACTCAGTAGCGCGTACTCGATAATTCCAATAACGCTTATTCAGACGGTTGTGTTAACGCGCCTATCTTCCAAGTCCAAAAACTTCACAAAAGGTGATTGAACGGATTGGAATTTATATGGTACCATAGAATAAAATTACAATAAAGTTGCTATCTCTCCTTGAATGTGAACTAATCGGATACACAAGTTATCCAGCAGGAAGGTGTTCAAAATGGAGTAACCAAAACACGAATCCGCCAACGGCCACCAGTCAACAGGAAATGAGCTCATAAAAACAATCGGATGTGAGTGAAGGTGGGTACGTGTCAAACAATTTCAAGAATGGAAGTTTTGCTAGATAAGCATTGATAGTTATAGAGGGAAGAAAGCAAATGCTGTGCAGTTATAACACAAAATTCGTCGTAAACGTTTACTGCACACAACAGGGACTTATAAAGTCAAATTTAGAATCGGCTTCCTGCAGACAAACCAAACACGCCTCAATGAATTCACCGCTCCGCACCGTACCAAATAAAGACGACGAATGTACCAAACGGGTTTCAACAGATCCGACAATCGCCGCTGCGCAAAAGATGGTAGTTCATCCCTTCATATTGGTAGCTGTCTAAAGACACTTGTGTTAAGTGGCCCGGATTTTTTGAACTCGTCTGGAAACTTATTGTGCGTTTCACCCCCACCCATGTTCCCGCTGTCTGATCTGTGGGGTCTACCGACGCCCATTCTGCTGACTACTTACTTATTCACACCGTACACAAGCCTACCACTGCATTATTCTCAGAGACCCTACTCACATGTGATCGTAATTACCTTAGGTTGACTCTAACACCAGTGAGAGTCATTCTGAACGTATATCTTTTAGTTTCAAATCCTGTGGTTAAGTTCTCCATTCGGATCAAAAGTGGCGAAAGGTTTACGCGGCGAAGGGGGTCTCAGAAAATCTCAAAGTTTGGCTGTCTTCTAACGAGCCAAAAGTGTAATAAGAGATCTGCAGTTTAATACCACTCTTATTCGTAGTGAACATGGATTCGTTTTGTGTTAGTTACTGGGTAAGGTAGAGGTATTCTTTTGATTTCAAATCTCGTCATCACCAACCTAGGAGCATAGCGATGTGTGTTTGTCCGATACTTTAGCAGACCCGTCACTCGTTGATTATTTTTGATGCCCTTATTAAACCCTTCAACATGCACATTCCTATCAGACAACCTAGAAGACCCAGGGGCAAAGGGAACTAATTCGGTGCTACGCAAGGCGTTTACTGGCAATAAAGAGATCACCATGAAACAAATACCATTTGAATAATGAAGAAGCATCTTGTGAGTATAGTGTAGCCTGTGCCCTGACAACAACCGCTCTACGGGTAGACAAACCTCAATACCAGTTTGATTTGGCCAGCAAATCCTGATCAACAACACTGTTGAGTTCAGAATCAAAGACTGCCACACAACCTCTCAGTTGTGCCACACCAGTGAGGCACAAATACAGAAGCTGCCAACATTCTAAGGAACCGATTTCTAAGTGTGCTAGCCAGTATGTACATCTGGCATCAGCATCACAGATGTCGTGAGAATAATTAGTTCACTTCAGATACCGTGCTCCAAAAAATATTAACACTTCGTGAAACTAAGTAGTTAGGTAGTGATCGTATCTATTTCCCAGTACCAAGGACATGTGTAAAAGATTGGTGTAGACTTACGTTGTGAACCTCCAGGAGGGCAAGCTTCCTAAAACCTGGAATTTGTACATCGTGACAGACATCTTTAAGTGCAGTGATCACAGCGGGTCCGCCAATTACAGGTAACCTTAAACGTCATAGAGTGCAGGAATGACTTACGAGTGCGTAAGCATTTCTTATGGTTTGTGTTTTTGCCAGGGTTTCAATATGGACTTAGAGTGGATTGTCGTGTGCCAACGAGAAGATCGTATAAAGGCGGTTGATGAATGCTTACCCAATGACGTGGCCTTTCTAGACTTCTCTAAAACCCTTGACTGAGTAAACCCTTTAGCGCTGTTTGAAGCCTCCTAGTTATAGAATATGAAATCTACTTATGTAACACACCGACTATCTTCAATTTCACCGTTTCCTTGGCAAAGCGACCGAGGCCTCACGATCCAATGTGTGCTAAAAGGTTCCGAAATAGGACCTCCATTCTTTGTTCTGGTTGTACCCGAAAGCTGACAGTTTGTCACTTCCCGTTGATGTTATGCTGATGGTACCAAAATCTAAAGTATGGTAGACAGTGTGAGTGAAAGTGAGAAGCTACAGCGTGATATGAACATACTACATCACGCGGCCACAGACAACCGCTTCTATTTAACACAGCTTAATGTGACGTGATATACCTCTGTTAATCGGGTTGCTCAGCCTACATTTTGGGGGTTGAAGAACTGAGTACCACCATCACCCCACTAGAACACGAACTGTGTACGATTGCCTCAGGTAACCTTAACCTGTCCCCCAACTGTGCGCCGATGGTTATGTTCAGTTCACAAGCGCGCCCCCAGGTTGAGCCAAGCATCTAAGCTTACCGCATTTGTTTCGTGATGGGCGTCGTTCTTATTGAGAAGGTTAAACACAGATCTGAGAAACGAACTGACATTATGTTTCTTCCTCTATCCAAAGAGGTTGTGCAGGCTGGAGTTACTTTCGGCTGGGTACCAACATATCAGAGTAGTCGTAATTTTGGCATGTATAATCATTCGTGAATTCCACCATCCTTTTAGAAAAATGCGTATGTCGTTTGGTTTGCATCAGATATTCTTTTATCGTCCAAGTCTATCCAACGTGGAACAGCTTAACAGAGCCAGTGACAACTAAATCGTTGATTGCTGGGTTCAAAACTTGGCAAGCATAGTGAGGGCGTCAAAGTGAGTATTCAGTTTAGCTGGTCATCATAATCACTACGGTATACTTAAGACATTTTGAATCTTACACCGTTCGTGCTAGCCAACTGTTGTCCGCAGTACGTCGACTGCTTTGTGTTTGATAAATAGTGGTTGAGTTTTTCTGTCACTGATCACTGTCTGACTTTCCCCTTCGCAGTCTTTTTATCGTTGACCCTCTGAAAGTGAATCAGTCTTCAGACTTTTCCTCTCAATCTAAACCGTCCATCACACAGTTGCATGTGAAAGTTCTCACGTTACTCTAATCCGTATGAATCCTACGAATTCACCATGATCTTAACTTACCCAATGCACAGTTCACCACCTCATGTGTCTTTAGATAGGAATTCACGGAATAACTTTGGGTTGGCCTTATAGTTTCGCACATAGTGACGTCTACACCACTGTTGCATGACCTGTTAGGAGCGAACGGGTTTTAGGAATGCTTTCACTGACATGACTATTATTTACGTAGGTTCCATAAAAGCAGATATAACTCTACGACGTACTGTAGGAATCTTGTTGGTAATTCTTCCGATAGGTTGTAAATTTGTCGCTAGGGTGAACCGCGTCGAAAGCTTCAATTCGTGAACACATTGTGACAATGATCGAGTAACATGAACTGGTGGTAATGTTTAGAATGTATAATAATGCGGTTTTGTGTGACTAGAGGAAAACCTGGATCATTTTTGCTTCACAAGATCCATATGAATATCACAGAAAGGATGATAATGATACACTTGTTTTTCGGTCAATAGTAGAGTAAGCTGATCCGAAAACTTTGGTAGCTCTTATTAGTATGGAGTTTTCTTGTTCTGAACTTCCACACACCGCAACTGTCAGAACGGATTTGTCGAGAATAGAACACTTGAGCAACATTGTCAAGAAAGAACTGCAAAACCAAGGACTGTAAGTCAAATGATTTAGCTGGCACCGTGCGCACAGGACGGGCTTTCTTTTCCCCAGCCTCTCCCAAGTTCCCATCCCTCTTTCTGCACCCCTTTTTATTTGTCTGTGAGGATGATTAAATACTCCACCTACAGGTACGGAGTAATGTCCTGAATATGTCAGCAGTAAGCTCGATGGTTGAAGAGACCAACCCCAATACTGGATCGGGTAAGAAACGGTAGTTTATCGTGGAGTGTACTTCAGGTAGTTGGGTATCATCCATCACATTGTGTTGACCTAACTGGTACGGTTTTACTGACTAAAAAGACGAGCCCAGCGAACATCCACTAAAAGATCCCGCCAAACCAAAACAGTGGTCATAACCCATGTTTTTGCATGTCACTTGTCATGGCTAGGCGAGAAAGACACAAAGAAATATTTTTTTAAAGGCAGAACAGAGTTTCAAACAACGATAACTGTAGAGTTAAAAAAGAACTAAGAATGTTTGTATGCGGAATTGCCAGAAGTTTCTGTCATGTGAGTCAGAGCAGAGATCACATATCAATCAGTCAAACTTTGCGGCACCAGTGTAATTTAAGTAACCCTCTCCACTCCACTTAATGATTATGCTTGCACAGGGGATGCACCTGAGTTAATAATGTAACTACTCAATAGTTAGAAAAGTGTGTCCAAACAGCTAATGTTATCCTTTATGGGAAAATCTGACCGAGTTGACGAACAGTGTTCTTTGGTGCTGTCCCATCACTTTCATCTCGTCTCTGTTCTACTCCTGTTGTCCCTCTTGAGATCTGTGCCACGAATGACTCAAGATGCTCCAGAATCGTTAGTTATTTCATAACACGCTCATATTTTAAACTCCGATTACTCCATTACATTACAGCTATTTTCTACCCCCCCCCAAGTGTCAGAGTGCGAATTTCGTGAATCTAGGCCAACCGAAGTGTACCTCCAGGAGTTTGTGTTACGGGTATAGATAAAGAAGCTTGCATATATTTAAATATTACTCACATGTGACCATCGTCAGGTAACCGCCAGCTAAACATGTGGCTCTGCCAATTCTATTTTCTTTACCCGTTAACGCCTGTTGTCTCTTGGTGGTAAGGCGATTAACAACAGCAAGGACAACCCTTCCGACCATCCTGAACGTCAGTCAGAGCCGCGTGTAGACGAGGGTTCACGTTGCCTGGATAAGAATCTTGGATATACAACATATATACACAATATATACATTGAACAGCTTAAAAGGCAAGATGGATGGAATATGTGACGGTTTCAGAAGAGTGGGATCAGAAAGGCTGCAGATATAAGAATGTTAATGAGAAACCTATTAGAGAACGAAGCGACGAATATTCCACTGGACAGTGAGGTTTACTAACACATGTTCTTCTGGTCGGCAGGATACTTCGACAACGTAATTGTTTACCCACAAACTGATCTGACTGTTATTTGCCATGCAAAAATCCCATTAGTTTCTCGTCATTTTTTTGTGACTGAACTCTGTTTTCAAAAGTACAACGTTATACAACATTATGATCAATTCATGTGTTCCTTCACTTGTGAGTATTTCACCTTGATATGCTGTCAATATTTGTTCGACTGGTGAACTCATTGTTTTGTGCACATTGCCCTGAAATACGTCTTGGTTGTCTGCCATTTTTCTTGCGAGAATTATGAGCGAAAGAACACTCACTGTGTTTTGAGGCGCAGTGCTTTCCAAATTCTTTGCATTCGAATACCAATGAAAGCCGCGTAACGAACAAAGTGTCCGCAGTTTGGTTGGATCGAGGATGGTTCCTGGAACTGAAAATTCTCCAGGTGGTTGTGTGGTCGGCGATTTAAGTTCGAATTGTTTACTGTCTATAAGCAGTTGGATAAAATAAGTTTTGGCTACATGACTGAGAAGTAGAGATACTGATTTAACTAATGACATGCAGTACATTGTCTACTTCGCATAGAGTAGGCAGTAAGATAGCGAAACCAAATAGAAGGTTTACTAGTCGTCGTGCCAATATAATGTAGATAATTCTTGTCTTTTGGACACGTCTGCATGCTAGTCAGATGTAAGAAAATTGAATGAAAAATTTACTAGCATTCAGATGATGGACATCATTTACCAGGGTAGGATGACCTAGACAGACTATTTGACCGTCTACCTCTGAGACTGCAGCCTTGGGAACAAGTGGTGACAGACAAAGATAAGAAAAATGTTAAATAGAATACGCCCACACTGTGCCACCGAGTACCGCTTGTTTCACTGTGACAAACACCTTAACAACCAGTGACCCCAAAATATGAGCCACTGCTGGGGTCATTGTGTCTGAAAACCCATGTGGTTACTAACAGTCTGAACAACTGGCAGGGAGTTTAACCAGCTGATTACTATAAACGCGCCTGACTACAAGTAAAATGAACCGGTTTGAACCCATATGTTCAAAAAACAAATTGCTATCTACTGCGATGGCCATCTGCATACATATGGAACGTTTATCGAACAACTGCGTATCCGCCTACGTCTCCTACACTGTTGTCATCCTCAACACATAAACAAAGATGATCAACATAGAGGTATATGTCATTTATCAGGATTTATGGTCTGGATGCAAACACAAAACTACACAGGAGCTGTCATTTGAATAGTGGTGGATAAGTGATTGCGATTGCCTGGACTGTGCACCAACTCTGCCGATCTTCTACCAGTCCGGTCTTTATGTATTTGGTTTAACATCTTTGCAGTGTTTGCCAGCATACCTTAGCTCTACAGGTGTTTGCGGATGCAAAATGCTGTAATCTGAGGTCTACTGTTTTTGGATAAACTCTGAGTGAGATTGACTGATGTAACTCTGTCAATAGAGATCGAAAAGGAACAGTTTTATTGGGCTAAATACATCACATTTATATCACACATTTTACAGGGGAATCGTTAAGGTAGTAAACGGGGAAGGGATGGTTAATGCACGTCTTTTCGAGGGTCTCTTATTAAAATCACACGGCGAAGATTTAGAACAGAGGAGATTTCTATCAAAGTATTTAGACAAACCACAAATCTGCATGAAGACGAGTTCTGAAGATGCTGATGTCTGCCAACTGAGAAATTCAGAGTAAAAGGTTCGGGAATAACGATGGGGATGGCGAGCAATTATAGCAAAGCAAGGTAGACGACGAACAATACTACCAGCTTTCTACTGAACAAAGAGTAATTTCCAGTCCGTAGCTACTGTTAAACAACGGACGTTAAATGACATTATGTTTGACGAATAAGAAAAAATGGAAGCCCAAATCGTTGAATCGGTTATGGATGTAGCATACCCCAGTAGGTGGTGAAATCCATATTTCGTACAACAACCAGTGGCAGTTTGTTAACATCGATGACGGGAAACAATAATCCGGATGGCCTAAGATATAGAAACGCAGATAGCATAGTCTGAAAAGGGACATCTGTCCCGGTCGGTGTATTAAGGACAGAGGCGTGCTAATCATATACAGATCATTTACAACATTTGCTGCGACTGAACTGGCCACATCAGATGGTAAGCAAGTAGCCGACTGCCATAGTCACACTATCGAACAAAAATGGTTACACTTTCTGTCGATGAATGCGTGAGATGCCGTAATTTTTCAACGGGACAACGCTCCATTCTAAGTGTATACATCACGAAGACATGTCTACTTCTTTGTAGGTGCAAGGTTTTCGACCGGCCAACATGCATTTTTGAACTCAGCCCCATAAAATACTTCTTGGGCTCGTCAAGGACTCTAATGTGTACAGCTGTGTGACATAATTAGTAGTTGTTCTGGAACAATCGTGAACATGTTTGAGTTCATTCGTATTACGTGCTGTCATTCAAACTGTGTCCGAGTGATCTCCCAAAGTACTGAGTGGAGCTGACGAATGCTTATCAAGCCGAACTTTTCAATGCACATAACGAAAGCGATAGACATGTAAAATTGTGGCGTCTACCTTTATACATTCGTGTATAATTACCATTCGATAAAGACTCTCCAAACAGAGGTCAACCCACAACTTTCGAATATCATTCACTTGTCTATCATAAAAAAAGCTGTTTGCGAATTTTGAATAAAGATGTTATTGTTAATATATGGCCTATTCGTGTAACGGCGTCTCACCTTTACACACAGCCTAGTTCAAACAAATAAGTAGTAGGGAATTTTTAATGACCTAAACTGGACACCAGATTCCAACTTCCAAACATGAGAAGGACATATAGTGAAGGTGACCTATAGCAAGATCGAGACCCGAACGTAGTGATTCATTTTGAAAGCGAGTGGCTGAACTGTCTCTGTGAATGTGAAATGTTCAAACTACTGTGTGTTGTACAACTTAACTTAGCTGTTCGTTCATTTCTGTCGTTTTTTCCCCCCAAATAGAAGAAGGTAGGTTTGTATGACTGAAGCATTTTGCTGCAGAAAAACGGCTTCAAAATCTGTCACAACGCAATTTGTCCACCGAATGACTATTTTCACAAAACTTATGGGAGTATTGTAATACTAGGTGAACTTCTAGGTTTTCTAAGGGATATATGCTTCTCGTGCGATCCCAAGCGGTGTTAATTCCTTAGAGTAAAGCTCATGGGCGCAAAGTACACTCAGGATATGTGATATCAGTCTCGCTTCCTATCTGAATAGACGGTAAAGGCGTTCAAGGCAACAGATCGTCCACAGCCTTTGCAAATCTCATCCGCTTTCACTCTTTTTTGGTTGTCCCCCGAGTAGTTAACACAGCTATATAATATGAAACACTGTGATCCCTTTAACCACTTCATCAGAACAAGAAGAATACATATTGCGATGAGTTAACATTTCGTTTACTCCCATCGATCACAAACTTGAAACCTGCAAGTTGTACACATCACGAAATTGGGACCGAAGAGCAACTAAACACACCTACAGATACACCAAGTATTACGTAATCGGGAACATGGCAAACCGATAGGTTTTGTGTATGCAACGTCGGCTACCGATTGCTAAAGTTGCATTCAGAAATTTGGCTCCCACAGACTTGACAGTTCATTGCTGAAAATGGACAACGAAAGGAAACGAATGGCAGTCTGTGTCCAAAGGTACAACCAAGTGTTTCATGTACATGTTGAGGACAATCTCGTGTATCGCGCCAGTATGCACACAGCAGACAGCGATGCCCAAGTTAAGGGTGAGTAACACGGTTGCAATTCTTATACTCGCGCCTCGCTTCTCGCAACCATCTGTGTGAAGGTAGCACGATGTCGGAAGTGAGACTAAGGAGAATGAGCATCATTCACAATTGAATGTCTCTGAGCCTTTGCACATGATTCGATCGTGCCTAGTGTGAGATCATTGACACATTGGTCAACATTACTACCTCAGTAAAGTGTGACCGGAGTTCAAATTCCGGTCGTGGCAGAGATCTTAGCTACTGGCAGGCCCTATCAAGAGCGAACCTCGTGCCTACCACCTCTTTTTTAAAGGGGACCGATTATGAGAATGCAAGGACTTCGATAAGTTGTGAGTGATGTTCACCTAATAGAATAAAAGTAATCAAAGTTACCATTTGACCACTTTACGGGGTAGAGAGATACCGAGAGTTGAAGCGTGCAAGCTGTTTGACCCATCCGGACCAAACTGGGGCACAACGTTGCCGCCCTTCTGTGTGGGCTTAGACAACTATCGACATACAGTATTAAGAAGTATAATGAGTCAACATGCTTATGTGGCCAACCTAGCGATAAACAAGCAAAAGCAAGAAGACACGACTGTTTACAAGAAAGTAGATTTGTGATAAGGTCAAATTGTACATATCAATAAATATGCTATGGCATGAGGACAAACAATTCCAAAAAAATTAGGTGGAGCCCATGGATCTGGTTTCGGAGGATGGAACACGCACAAGAGACGCAGGATAAGTTGACTTTTTAAACATCAGCTATATGGTGGTAGTAGAACGTTGTGTAACCATACAATCTAAAAATAAGACCAAAAGATACAGTTCATTTATGATAAATGCTTCGGTGATCAGGAGATTAATTTGGGATTGTTGGCTACCAAACAGAAAGACATAACAGGTGGTTAATCCATCCAGTCGGTACGCACACGAACACTTAAGAGCACAGGGCGAAGACGATAAAATACCTAAGTTGTAAAACAGAAACTGATAACCATTTGTTTCTTGCAGGATACTAAACATGTGGTGGGATCATTTCAGGCAGTAGCTCAGTGAAAAATCCTAAACGACTGACAGTAGAATGTCCCAGTATAACCATATCACGACAAGTGGTGTACCCGCATTTATCATTTCTTTTTACCCATGACGTAAGAAATTAAGACATTCATACACTTTGAAGAATTAACTAACAAAGAATGAGTTTTAGGCTAACTGACCTATTCATTTAATCCATCCATCACCACTCCACATTGAACGCAACACCGTCGAAATATTTGTCAGTGAGGGGGTTTGTGTAGGGAGACACGCACGATCAGTAACCCCGTTTTACTGGCCATTGAATTCCAGTCAGTTGGTCATCATGCTGACATTTAGTTCTTCACGCTGGTACTGAATATGTGCTCTAGGCTATCTAGGTTACTTACCGTTTCGGAATGCCAAGATCGCAGTCACTTGCGTAAACAACAATGTTTACATGTACGCCAAATTACCCATACGAAACTCACACAGTGTTACCGTTGGTGTAAGCGAAAACCAAGTTTTAGTGAGTTAACATTTCGCCTTCAACAGTGAGCCGTGGCCATTGTCGCTCGCTCTGTTGTCTGTGGATTACCGAAGCTTATTGCGAAATATCTACTAGGTTTGTGTTAGAAATATGTTAATTTCATTGTACTGGATATTGAAATCAACACTTTTCGTTCATCATTTGAGCAAACAGCAGTGCAGTTCTTAATTATGAGTAGACTTGCCTGGGGTCAATATCACGTGATCGTATACGACACATGTAACTTGTAAACTGTAGCTGTTTTCCGTTCGGACAAACGGAAGGGAATATTAAATTTAGAATATAACGGCAACCGTGGTGGTAAAAGACAGGGGCCTCTATTTTTTAGGAGTGATGCAATCTAGGTTTTGGTGTACAGCTGCACACTTTACCATCCCCTCTGGTGATACCTGTTTTAAATGTCTAACAGTTAACTGCGTGTGTATTATTTAACCCCGCCCAAATGTAACAGATCGTCCACGGAAGGTATACGCAACCCCTAGTTTTCCATCTCAGGTCCGACTACTGATTCATTCCTTTAAAAAGCCAAATAGTCTGCGCTGTTGTTTACAAGTCGAACTACATACAGCAAAGACAGGTTACCTGAAAATGAATATCAACCGAATGCGAGGACGAGAAGACCATACGATGGGAAGTGCAGATCTAAAACCTAGGAGCACGGCAGTAAGAAAGACTTGAAAAGATTTTCTTTCTATCAATCCGTTGCATTACGGTGTGAGTCGAAATAGCACCATTGACATTCAACACAGGTCATTTTGTTCGCAAACGGTGCGAGTGGACAAAAAGATGTTCACATAAAAGTGCACTCCGAATGCCCCGGAGGAGGTCCATAGGATTCTTTAAGAAGTTCAGATTCTCTACATTAACGGCAAACAGTACAAGCGATCGTTAGAGATTAGAGGTGCATAGGTTTGTGTGCGATGGATAAAGATATCTGCTTGTGCTCTGTTTTCTTTGTTAAACGGTTTACATAGGTAACGAAGTAAACGGATGAAGATAAAAGGATATGCAGAGAAAGCGAACGGTATGCACAAAGTTTACCATCGTTCTTACAAATATCTGATGAACATATAGGGGTTAGTTACGAGGGTGACCAAGAGGTCTTTGCTGTCAAGTTTTTCTCACATAGGTGTCGATCGAATTAGACTTTAAACCTCCTAACCTATTCAGCTGTGACCAATGACTTGGTAGTCTTTCAGCACAGACAACTTCTAACGGAAAAATTTCTTGGTGCACCATGGTTTTTCCGTGTAATGCTCTAACTCCAGAGTCTAACGCACTAAACGCTCATTCTTGCTTAGGACGAGGAGGACCGCCGCGTATGACGTGGCTTGTTAATGATTTTTTAACTACGGTCAACTCTTTTAAAATGTCGTTGGCTTTTGTACTTACGTGATTCTCCTAAGAGCCATACTTTTCTAGTGAACGATCCTTGGCTATTTTCAGCAGGTAAAAAAGGATTGTGAATCCGATAGCTGCAAATCAAGTTCCGCAGTGGACATTCCCAAAAATTCTGTCTATATCCTCGACCTTAATTTGTCCAGTTCAAAACAAGATTGCGCATTTGTTAACAGACAGTAACAGTGTAATTTAGGTGGCGACCGCTGTGAACATCAAAGCTGTTCGAGTTGTAAAACGACTGGTCGTCCAGAGACCAATAGTTAAGAGTTCTCATCATCCTGTCAAGTTTCGATTACTTTCGAACAGTACCACTGATCAACACCGATGACCTGACAATCCTAAGTACCAACAATAGGACACACACGTTAACATTATTAGAAGTTTACGTTTGCGAAGTTGGATGGTAGATGATGTGTAGCTGTTAGTGAATAGAAAACAAATAAACCAATAACAGTCTTGAATGTTATCCACCGCTGCCAATAAAATCAATCGTCCGTTTAACTACTTTAACCAAGACTTCCATATAGAGCTAACATTGTTACTAGTGTGGTTTTTGGGTGGTTTTCCACAATAAATGGTAACCAAAAGTGGTTGGTGATGCCTGCGGTTGGAAGTGAACATTTAGCATTATTTGCAATATTTCGAACACTTGTGAGAGTAACCGTTGTAAACGGATAGCCTTAAATGAACCGTGGAAATCGCTGCGAACGACAAATAGTAAAACTCGAAACTTATATCATTGAATAACGCCTCCTGTCATTTAACACTTGATCATCGGTTGTGACTCAACTATGTGGAGCACGACCACTATATCCAATTGTATAAACCACTGCTAAAGGGCTCCACTCTTCAGATTTTTATTTCTTATATCGTTAATCCCACAGCGGTTCTTGCCGGAACCGTCTCGGTAACTGGTTTCGCTACCCATGGGAACGCACTGACAGATCAACCACTTGGGGGTGAGAAATCCTTCACATTTCGAACCTTGCACGTCTTGAGACATTACGTAACGGATTCGGCTAATCCGATTAACACTTTTGCGCCTCCGTTTCGCACGTCTTGCAACACAGTTACACAACTGGAAACAATTAACCTGCTGTTTGTGAATAGAGTGACTCGAAATTGCCCCCACTAAAAGTTACCAAGATTTGCTATATCACACACTATATCACACACACACTAAGCGGCGTTACTAACGATCTTGTGTATTAGATTAAGAGTGAGGGCTGTAACCATGATCAGTGGCCAGATGACGGGTAAATCACAGCGGTAGGAAATGACCAGCCTATTAAAATCTCGCAGCCCGTATGCCCCCAATCACGAGTCAAATAGGACTACAAACACAGAACTATCTCACGTTTCCTACTTTGTGAAAAGCTACGAAGCCACGAACACTCTCAGTGGTTCGAAAAGCTTACGCTGCGTGTGAGATGGGAAGAGTCTTAAAAAAAGCAAATGATTTAGTGTCACTAACATTCTACGCGGTGCATAGTCACAACACTTCGGTGCGTTGGCCATTGTCAAAATGGCCATTCCTTGCGAACTTTCCTTGGGCAGTTGACTGAAGAAAACTGAATGCCACTCGCATTCGACAGTCTGCTTTGTACGGAGTCTCCCACTAACTCAATTAAAAGGGAAGTGTTCGATTCTGGTTGCGGTCTTGTTAAAGCCACCGGTATTGTACGGACTGGAAGCAAAGTTCCACTGGTCATGCTAACGAGCCGAAAATCTTGACCGAAACTCCACGAGCTCTATACCGCTCAGGTTCGGTCAGGCACATCTGAATTACCGACAAGGCTCATAAGGTGTGTTGAGGTAGGCCAGTAACACCACATTTTTATGGCACGGTTTCCACTTCGTGAATCAGGAATCCCTTTCAAACAAAGATAGGTTGTAATAAATTGACTGCAGACTTTCAAATAGAATGCTGTGGCCACTGGAACCGAACAAAGGATAGTGAATACAGAAGTTCCCATTAACTGTATCTATTCCAATTTCTACCACAGGAACTTGCATTAATTTTCTACATATCTCAGTACCAGCCGAATATATTGGTGTGTGGTGCCCACTTATCACAAAATGAGTGCGGACCAGTTGTTCGCGGGCGGGCAGTCAGATTTCTTGAGTAATGACTTGAATCGGGGCAAGTGGTGCTTGAAACGACAAGGTCATTTTCAGGGGCAGATAATTTGTCCTTTCGCTGGACATAGTTACTACCATCTGTTGCATTTGAAAGTGCATGGTAAACAGCGGGAAAAGTCTTCATGTAAGGCCTTGGGAAGTTTGACCCCTGACGCCATATTTAAGCAATACGCCGTGGTTAATACATTCAGAAATATGCATGGAACTAACATCCATTTTGCAACCCCATGTGGCTGTGTACGTGTTTTTCTTACTTGTGTACGTTTCGTTTGGTTCAAATTACCGAATGGCATCTGATGATGTCAATGTTAGTTGTAGCGCCACCTAAAAACAAACAGGAAAAGCGCACAGATTGTGTTTCCGCTAGGAGAAAAGTGGTTCGCTATAGGAACACGCTAGCGATGCAGCCGGGTGGATTGCGTGATGTCAGGTGTTGTTTGTCGTTTTTTATTGCTATTTAGTACGGTCAGCTTATGATCAATTTTCGGTAGTCGTGCATGAATGAGAACGCGCAACATTACCACTTGCGTTTAATAATGTAATGTTCACTGATTGCATTAAGGATAGGTTGGTAACAGGAATCCCTTACGGTTTAGCAGGACGTCTGATTGTTCCAAGCTTCATACGTCCTATGTAAAACTTGTTACTTAGCACGGACTGACGTTTATACTCAATTAATCAAGGTCCAACTTTAACAAAATTCACTTGCAAATACCAATGCGGACAAATCGTTGCCATTGCCTATTCTCAGATCATCTAAAAACTGCTCAGTCTAGACATGCTCAGAACAGCACGTAATTGTTCGCCTGGCCACGCAGTGAATTGGTGTGAAAGCAGTTGCAACGGCCAACCCAGTGTGAAGAAGCCTCACCGATTGAGTATCACGTACCTATCTGTCAGCAATTCAGCGCTGTCATGCACGCATCACGTGGTTGATAACATGCTGACACTCGATCACGCGCGTGTGCAACACAACAGTCGATGGGTTGAAGGAAAATTGGCGTCAAATTCGCACTGTTTGCAATACATATGTTTGAGCTTTTGACATGCAATGTGGCCTGTTGGTTTTCTAGTTTCCGCCAGCTAGAGCGATCAAGGTGTTCAAGTGAGACTGAGGTTGTATAGGCTGGATATGGTGATAACGGATAATTCGTTTCAATTCAAACTGCACAGTCGTTCACATTGGTTCTAGGCTCAGCATGGGTGACGATAAGAATGAGGCGTCGATCTGGCAAATCGGACACGTTCACACACCATGTGATTGAATGGTGAGGATCAGATGTATGAGCCTAATCAACAGCCAAGTCGTATTATTGAGGCATGCTAACGTGTGCTAGTAGCGTGTGCTGCAGTGTGATCAAGCTGTTCGATTGTCGTCTGTCGATTTCACTGTCCACATTTGCTCCACCAATCCTGGTTTATTTCGTGTTTGTTGGGTTGTGACTGCGTACGGCAATATACTGGAGATGTTGACATCGTTAACTAATATGCATGCAGTGAATAGTACATGTGAATTTGTAAGCACCGCATATCTGAGGTGTGGTGTGTGCATAATCTGGTTAAGCCCAGTGGACCTAGTCGGGTATTCAAGTGACATGGTCACCGGGATAATTCCGGTGATGTGAACCAGTACTCGAACTCACACTTCAATCGTCTGTTTCATGTGAACTGTGCGAGTGCTTGTTGTGCACACGATGGCTCGTAAATGAAGCTCTCTCTTGGCACGCAATCATTCTGCCACTCAAGCTAATTTGCCCTCATCTCGTCATTCGCATGCTCCCCACTCTCCATATCCTTCTTACTGACCTC
>QNGE01001277.1:19993-69274 GCA_008508345.1 Paragonimus westermani | reverse complement strand
TACAGTTGTTCTGGACACTTGGTTTAATTTGCCTCACTTGAGTTACTCTGAAATGCACAGCGGATATACGTAATTTCAGTTAGCGATACCAAACTGAACCTCTTGAGTTCTTAGTGGAACCGGAAGTACAGGTCACCTTGGAGGGAGCAATCGATGCGTAACGTTAAGTGATATGGAACTTATGTAAGAACCAAAGTTTCCTCAACCTCCCAGATTGCGGTCGACACCGTGTGCAACACTGTGTGGAAAAACCCATTTATGTGAGTAGTCATTCGGTGCATACCGAGACAAGCAACAAATCATGTGGTTACTTCAGGAAACTAGTTAAACCGACGACGGTTATATTGCCGTGATCCTGACCTGTTGAATATTACGAAGACAGAAGTGTAATAAACTCACAATGCAGAGCAGAGAATGCGTCCATTAACATTGAGGAAGAATGAATTCCTGATGATTGCGATGTGAGCATGGCATCTTCTAATTTCTTTGCTTAATGACCATACTGCCTGATCTTCTTATGTGTTGTGTACTCTGTAGGAGTGAACACTCCATGAACAAACGTGTGTTAGTCAATTACAGGTTCCTCGTTTGTTACCTGACAGTGAGGTGACAAGGCGGCTCCACCGAAACGCACGAACAGCTCGCTTCAGTCTGGTGGTCTTTGAAGGCTGATTGAGGTAGCTGACTGAGAGCAGTAGGTGTGTAATTTTACGCCCGTTTGCTGACCTACCAGACGCAATTCGGTGGTTTGTAATTTAGATAACGCGAGTTAACGCAACGTTCGTAATGTTTGGTTGTTTGACGATCAGCTTGCAAGTTACTCACAGTTTTAAACTGATCTTGGATAAGTAAAGCCTATTTCCTAACGGGTAATTAGTTTGTTTGACTATCTTATATGTTACACACTGGTCCGACCTGTTAAGGTTGTTTCAACGCAGTCCTAGCTGATGCAATCTGTCCTTGTCAGGTAATCAGAACCGTGTTGCGCCTCGCTCTGTGCTTTCCCGTTGATCCTCCCCGTTAAAATCATGGATTTTCATGAGAAATGCTGTAAGCTTGGTTGGATGTTTTACTCCATATAATGAAGCACCAAAATTTGTACATAAATAAAAACAACTCATTAGAAACATTGTGAACAGCCTGGTGAGCCACTCTAGGAACGAACTCGGATACCGGGCCACTGAAGTACACTGTGGGAGGTAGGCTAAGGCTGCTTGAAACAGACTTACATGGGCTCCGTTTTGTGTGTAGGGGTATAGCGGTATCCAGTGCAACCTGTGTGACACGGTTGGTTTACCTCGTACTGGGCTGTGTGGAATGAAAGTTGTCAGTTGGTAGTCCAGCGGTGCAAGGCATTGCAGTTTAACAACAGCTTGTCTGTAGTTTACACTTCGTCATACGCCACCCTTTTATGGACGACCGGATGGAATCAGATGTGCAAGGTTTGTTGTAAGAAAGTAATACGGGCTTCCTTAAACATTTTGGGACGCATTGTTTTCCAGGACCTTCACAACTGTGTAAAGTTGGTTGGTAGTTAACTCTGAGAGTTTTAATTTTGGGGCAATCACCTTACGTACACTCCGGTCTTACAACGGAACCAACTATCACTGGGCAGTCGACAGGTATACCGCAAAACCTGTGTGTAAAACGTTGTTCGTTGGACTTCGGTGACCACCACCGACCATAGTATCAAAACTTTTGTAGATTGCATGATACTGCCATTCATCGCCTGTTAAAACAAAATATCGAAGTTACTCATTCTGGAAGTGTTGTCTTTTGTTGAAGAGCCTGGGTGTATTCTTTTTTGGCCGAACAATCCAGTGGATCAAATTAGGTACTTAAAAGTCGGATAATGTGGGCTTGGACTAGATGGAATTTGCCAACTGTGTGCGTGCCCAATGTTTTCTTTAAATAATGAATAAGGATTATTGTGTTGCAAGGGAACTGATTAAGTCCATTTTCCCGTGATTGTTTACGGGAGGCTGCGAAGATTGGACAGATGGTTTAATATTTCAATTGAGCAGTATTGAACCCTGCATATTCTTTACCTTATAGCGTGAAATGATATGAACCTATATATGTAAATTAGGGTGTGTTTTCCTCGATATGATCGCACGACAGTTAAGCATGCATGCACGTTGTTGTCGATGATGGCAATGTTACTAACGGCCCACCACCAAATTAAGTTTGCCGTCATTATCTGTTATCTTCATTACTTGTTTCATAAGTTATCTACAGTAAGCGCATAACAATTCAACCTGTTAAATACCGATGAGACGAAAATTATTCTCTACGATTATATAAATTTGACTGATTTGTCCTCATCTAAGCTGGAGCGATTTGCCAGATTTTGGACGATTTGAATAAAATAAAATCTAATGAAATACAACCTTCGACCAGCCCAAATGCATGTGTGTGTCTTCCGATTTCGATTTCAGCAGGCAGTCACTGCCTGAGACAGATGGTTGCCGTGGCAGCTGGTAGCCAAGTTACTTTGCCAGTAAACGGCGTCTCATGTTCGACCCCATTCGGACAGGTTTAACTCGGCTTTCACACCTTGCCTTCATCCGAATTGCTGCCAGGTCACCCGCCGCTCTGTTGGCTTCGCCGCCCAGACATCGACTGTGCTTCAGGAATTAGTTGCCCGGGCTATTTTCACACATGTTCATAAACCTCTCAGGTCAACGAGGGTCAGTTCGATCGCGTGTACCGTGTCCTAACTTCGCTGTCATCAGATGTCCTTAAACGATAGATGTTTACTCCAACGAAATACAAAACCGGTGGACAGTGGGATCCAGATTTTACCTCCAGTCTGCACGATAGCCAAAATTTGGCCCGAACGCTGGTTGTTTTTAATTACCAACCTGCTGGACATGCAGCGCAAAATATGAGCTTTGGGGGGATATCAGTAGCATAGGTCTCTGCCATCGTTTGTCAGTTGCAATCATGAACAAACTAAGGAACGTCGATCAAAGTAATTTTGTCAAAATTGTGCAGCGACTAAAAAAGGAATATATTCTACGTGATGTAAGCCAAAGGGAAGGATAATCACATAAGCAAGTGGTATGCCCCTTACGTTTAAACATTTAATGTTCCCTCGAATGAACTAGAATCGGCAAGTCCACCTACAACCTCATCTATATGTTATACATCTGCCCCATTTCCCTGAACAGGGAGTTTATCCTGTATTTAGGCTGTTGATTTTAGCTGGAATCAAGGAGAACTATGTCCGAATTACTACAAATGAAACTGAGAGTGCGTTGACAAGAGGTCCACCGGAAAGTTCGAACCACTGGTTCCTAACATACGGACCCCTACTCTACCGCCCGGCTACCCGTCCACGGCCAGTGGCCTGCATAACATCAATTTCAACTTCTCCTAGGCCTATATCTCATCGGTCAGACTATCGCCCTGTAGGTGCTTTAAATCGATCCCCATGTATTCGTTGCATTAAATACTGGTCGAGCAGTTCTCAGCTTGTTACACGTAACATGTTCTGAATTGTAACTACGAACTCTCGTGTGAACTCTCCCTCATTGAATTGTTTGGGATACCGCACTATTGGCTGGTACTTGCTGACGGTCAAATTCTGTGCAGAGTTCACTTGATTATAAGCCGAATAAATTGATAACCATTACTGACATATCTAGAGAACCAGTTTTATACGAAAAGACCTTTAGTCTTCTTCCGCCCCCAATTGACAGCTGCCATGATAGACTGCGTATAGCCGTGAATTCTGACTGATCCCACAAAAGCTGTTTACGTGTACTTTACATTTGTCATGATCTTGAAGATTAATAAAAAGACCGATTCGTTTTCGAACAACACAGTCAAATAACGATCACTAACTTCAAAACAAGTTTTGCTCAAAAATCCTGCATGTAGCTCACAGACGGTTCATTCGTTACAGCAATCAAATATCACAGAAACCGAGCCACAAGTTCAGTTGACTAATAAAAAACACTAAGTATCTATATCGTGTGATGTACGCCAACAAAGCAGGAGGGGTACACAGTAATATATTCTAAGATAGTAACCATAGTACAGCAAACTCAAGTAGTTCGTAGGAGTTGGGGATGACAGATAGGATACTTCTCCATGCGGTTGGCTTGTAGGCCAATCTGGAGTTCACACTAAACTAGCCTGCATTGGTATCCTACTTAATACCCAACCTACTTCGGGATGGTGACGTGTCATCACTTATCGCATTCAGATCCACAATGCACTAAGGATGGTCGTCACTTTCTAGGAAATCATGGCTAATAGGAGGCCATTTGATTAGGCAAATTCCTCCGCTAAGTGATAGTGACGTCAAACCACGAACAGAGTTGATTTCCAATGATATGTCTAGTAGGGAGAATGGACAATTGCACGTTTGAGAGCCTCGACATACGCTGTCCTCACACATGTGCCTAAATTCTCCCGAAAAAGAAATGTGTTGACCCGCATACGAGTGTAAGCCAGTTAACATTCAATGGGCTCACAATTACGATAATCTGGACAGCATCAAATCATGTCCAGTTCGTCTTGCTCTTAATTAGGCTCAAGTATTTCCAGGAATTGGTGAATACAATCTGCCATTTAGCCCTAAGGTAGTGATTAACTTGTAGATGGTTTTTCCACCTGATCGCCCAGTGACAGCTTTTTGAATTATATTGCGTCTCATCAGCACCACAAACAATACTGAACCGAAGGTCAGACGGTAATTCAGATAGTACGCGTGATCGGCTAGAACATAAACGATTCAAAAAAGGAATCTTCCCTTAAAATAAATTATTGGTAGTGTCGACTGTGTACCATTGCCAAGATCATGCACAATATCAACAGAAAAATCGTGTTCTAAAAAGGCGCGTACATCTAGAATGCGTGATGCAATACATGTCCAAATAAATGGGTTAAAGTTACTTTGGAGACTAATTGTAGTAGAGTGAAACATTCTTAAGAAGTGCACTGAGAATGTATGCGGCAAAAAACAGTTATCGTGAAGGTAACTAGAGAGAACAAATTTCAAGTGTGCTTGTATATCATGATGAATATCATAGGCTGTTCTAAATCAGTGGGTTAAAGAACATCGTAATATTTCCGTTTGGGCTATGGTTCAAACCATATTGTGTCTTTAGATAAAATTGGCGAATTGTGCCCATCCACCGCAAGCAACCGACTTTCAATTCACGTTTATAGAAAGGATTAAGCAATGCATCAAATCCTTCATAATCAATTATGTATTGCGGCAGGCCTAACATTAAAACGGGCTCTACAACGCTGCTTGCCATAACCAAAGGTAGGTTTCAGTTACACCGTAACATGTCTTAAGTTACGGTCAAAATTTGACTCGAAGCAGTTTGGTTAAAAAGCTGACGTTGAAAAAAATACGATAACTCCAATGAGGAATCACATTTGACATCTGCTAAAGATCCACAATATTCATGGGGTTGTTCTTGGTGGTCACCCTCATACGGCAATTACTGACCGTTTAGTGACATTTTCCAACTAAAAATCCTCGTGAAACATACAAATGCAATACACTGGCTACTTTCCACAACTTTTCGACAGGTCACCTAGTCTATTGAAGGGAAGCTCAGCACGTGGATCAGCGAAGGCCAATTCACTTGAGTGGCCCCTAATAGCACAGAGGATAATTTAGCGTAGGCATGTACTCGTTAACCTCAGAAACTGGAAGTAAATGCCGATATGGACGTATTTTTGGCATGCTTTTTTGCTCCTGGGACCAGGAGCTCGGAATCACCCCAGTAGGGACAAGAGGTCAGGTGAACTCAGAACCATCTACTTCCACATATTCTTGATGTGCGTCCAAAAATGATGATCCCGACCTGTTTATACGACAGGAACGTGGCAATTAACGTGATCATATCTGGTCACTCCCCTGTCGTTTTGCCTGTAAAACCCGGTCAGTCCGAGCTTCCGAAGGGGCCTCCATTGAAGAGTAGATCCTTGTTCGGGATCTCACCGTGTCCTTACGTAATGCACTCAACAGATTTAACGTTGGTGAGTTACACGGAAGGGGTGATAAACTTCTGTTACAACGAAACTCGATTTTTATATCCATTTGGAAAATTACTGCTCGCTGACTAGAATTTAGTCAGACTGATGTTTGTAAACTGTCCTGTTTCGGAAGTGAAACACATCACTGGAAAAAATGGACGAGGGTAGCTGTTCGGACTTGAAGTACGAAACGCGTGATTTTAGCTAAAAACCTGTTGAACAACTTGATGTTCACTAACTAAATATTTACTCACTCAGAGTAAAGGAAGCAACGTAACACTGCTCATATTGATCAAGTTTACGTACCAATCGGTTGGGTGAAAACCGAATGCCGTTCAACCCTCCAGACATATTTCACTCAAATGATCACAGTTCGCTGGAGCGTAACAAAGTTCAAGTTTGACCGATTCACTGGAAAGTAACAGGTGGATCGATTAAACGCGTGTTCCTACCAGGGCGTTAACTACGGCAATATGTGTGTACAAACTCCAGACTGAGCGATCTAGTCAACCCAAAGGCCTTCACAAAATGCGCGGGTGACCAACCATGAGCGATCAGTTGGATTTTCATGGCCACATCGTCAACAGTTGCAATAGTTCCAATATTTGTCACCTCGGAATAAGTGGCAATAAGGTTGACGGTGTTAGCAAAATTAGCGATAGGAACAGAAATAAACAAAAAAATAAAGGGCAAAATTACGCGCAATGATTTCTTTAATGTTTAACTCAATTTCTTGGGCGATTAGGAAGTCATGTCAGCAAGAGGGAGAAGGTACAAGTAGAGCGAGTTAGCTGTATAGCCGATTAACGAAAATTGTGCAGTATTCAACTTAGATTACCTAGGCGATCGATCCCAATAAACGAGCGAACCTATGCGAAAGTACAGCAAAGCAAGAGCGACAGCTGTGTCCTTCACTGACCATCCCAAATCTGAGCACCCGATAACAAACTCCGACGTCTAAACCGTTCCACAGGGATTCCAACCTAAAGACTCCCCCAAACTGTATATCCAAAACAAGCCTCTTAGGTGGGTCAGGTTGACAAATGACCCCCTACACACTGTGGTGAACACAATCTTGCTCGTTTGCGCGGCAGTGTATGCGTATTTCACAACAAATCGCTTAGCTCCGTCAATCCACCGTCGTGACCACCATGGCTATAGGCAAACATCTCAGACAGTGTGAGACGGTAGAGAGGTTGGAAACTGCATGCATCCATTGGTGCAAATGGACGAGGTAAAAATGCGGTATTTCCGCAACAGAGTTTATCATCATGATATTGTTTTCATTGAACGGCGGATACTAAAATGCGACATTCATCAGTGATACAGATTTGCGAATTAATGGAAGGCTTAGTGGAAACTTATGACTTCCGCGTAGTAATTAAGACACGTTATGTTGTACTTTAGTTTTGATGCACCACGCGCGGACTTCGAGTGGATTTTACATAGCCGTGTTGTGTAGTTGTCAAGTGGCCTGTGGTATTTGTTAATTTACTGACTATTATTTGGTGTCCTTCAACCTCACACTAGTGTGTTCTGTTACTACTACTTTTTAAAGAGATTTTAAAAATCTCTTTAGAACATGTAAGTCAGGAAACGTTTTTCCCAGAATTAGCTACCAATAACGAGACTTATTTCTGTACTGTAAAGATAAATCACACACAATGTGTGATTGTTATCGTGTCCCAATTACGAAACTGGTCAAATCTTTGTGATGAAAACATGTTTGTGATATCCCACAAAGTGATAAACAAGCTTGTCCGGACCGAAGGAAGTTGGAATACAATACAGTTTATAACCACTTGCATACCAAAAGTTTACCTTAGTGGCACCGTACTCAGTATCACGGTGTTTCCGTTCCCCACTCAAAACACAAATTTCGGCTTTCTTTCACTGAGTATCAATAAACTTTACCTGCCAGTGGAATAGCGTATTTCTGGTGTTGTCTGCCAGGTCCACTAACTTGGGGTGTTCACTTAGTTATGACTCTGATATCGCTAGTAGATGCCGTCTTCAGACTGGTTGACTCAATGCCTGTTATGTGATTTAAGCTAGAGCAGTGGGGCTAACGCCAGCCATCCAGAGTATACCGGTCTACAACTCCTTCAGAAAGCGAACGATGCTTGACCCCATGTTTTTTACCTGGACACCGGTCATATAGATTGCAACAGCGAACTCTCAGTTCTCGATGTGGTTGTACAAATATAAAACAGATGGTTGTCTGGGCAACCGGTGGAACGCCGCAGGATCATTCGTAGTCATTGTTTATGCGTCTGATTGCACCATATAAGAAGAGCTGAGATAATTTTGTTTGTCTCCTGCCCGCGACACCAAATTCAGTAGGTCCACGATCGGTCTGTAGGAAGCGACTGAGGTTTAGTGAGCATTCGCACGACACACACAACACACACAAACGACTAACTGCTAGAAAAACAACACCAACTATAACCAGCAAACGTACTACGGTACAAAGCATAAAAACGTGTATGCGCTAAAACATCAGGACAAGCAAATCGTAGGTTCGCAACCAGAACGAAGATTTTTCTTGAGCGTTCGACTTTCGCTAAGAGTACCAACACCTGTGAAGTTAGAAAACAGGGTGTAAGGTGCACATGACTCATCTGAAAGCGTTTGGCATGGCTTCTGTTTCGGTAAACAAATTAGTACTAGCCCTCTTTTTGCGTCACCTCTCAGCCCGACTGAACACCATACTCTATTCGGCCCACTTGCGTACCGTCTCCCAACTGTGTCCCGAAGATTACATGCTTCACTTGGGGCGTCCATTTGGTGTGGCGTGAGTCACCTTTTGGACACTGTGTCATTAAATCCTCTCGAATAAGCCAATGAACATGCAGGAATCCGTGTGACTCCAGTTCGCAAAAGACTGGAGCCAGTTAACGGTCTACAACAACATTTCCCAGACGAAACGAAGAGCTTGCCAAGCAAACTGGGGCTCAGATGATTGGCACAACGCTTGACAAATGAAGTTATAACCACTAGTACTTACTACGGGAAGTCAGCTGTTGCCGACTGATCCACAACGTTTTAGCTTGTTCCAGCATGGATGATTCGTGAGCATTCAGCAAGACGGTAAACGATTATTGGTGGCCGGCCATGGAAAAATACTACGATGTCCAGACGTGGCGATTTGTGGTCGTTTTTGTAGCCCAGTAGACCATGTGCAAACGCACTAGATAGCCAGTGTGGTGTAAACTACTTAGCCCTGGTTTTAAACAATAACTCTGTTCTAGTGATATAAATGCTGCCGCAGTTGTGCGCACATGGGTTGATGGAAGCTCTGGTGGGGAATGTAGAACTGATTTTTGATCCAGAATAGTAGCAGTCTCACTGGCGTTCAGTGGATCCGTGGGCGAATGAGCTGGCGAGGAAAGTAGGGGGCAGGGGGGGTTGCGAATTGTGCATCATAATGTGTAGAATCTCAAGTGTCTCGAAGATGGTTTCAAGTGGGAAAAAGGTCATAGTGTCCGATCTAAGGTAATAAATGTCGATCAGGACGAACCGTGAAAAGTGACAAAGAGTTTACGACAACAATGAGGTCAGGAAAGTTATCCCAAGTTTTGCGAACACACAAAGAGATAAACTCTGTCTGCAATAAAATCCGCTACGTTGAGTCACCAGTTAAATCGGTGCTATTTCCCCTACTAAACATCGATCGGCACAAATGATCAAGAGATTTCCTTATCAAGAAAGTTATCAGCAAACCGATTCTAGACGGAAGAGTCTTCAAACGCCCCTTCATGTCAGTCCTTCTCCACGATGTTTAGTTTTCAGCCTCCGCACTGCCTTTGTGATAAAACGTTGCATAGCCTTTGAGAACAACTTGTTCTTTTGAAGATAAGATGGCCAGATCACATTTCCATTCTCAGGGTACAGTCGAATGGAACAGTTGTGGAGAAATCTAAAACGGCGCTGGTCGAACTAGCCAAAATTATTTTTGAATAAAGCCAAATCAGCACCACCCATCTGGAATTCTCTTCAACATTCGGACAGCTAATGAGGGCGTGCAAAACGGCATCTTTTCTTGACAAGAACTGTCTGGAGCTGATAGCTATCATGGCACTACGTGGCACTTAGTGAGATGTGAATGTATATAATTCCACATCTATCTGTATCAAGGTTGAGCCGGTTCACTTGAGACAAATTAAATAGCGTTAAGGTTATTCTAGGGAGTAAGTGAATCTTTACCATCGTCCACGGTACGCCAGCTTTTGAAAGTAGCACACATTAATAGCGGGGAACTAAGTAAGGCAGGAATATCTTTAATAAATAATGAAGATAGAAGCCAATCCAGAGAACAGCCCTGGGGAATCTTGTTGAGGCTAGACCTGTGGGTGGAGAATTCACCGTTTATGCACACCTTATTACAAACGACTGACGAGATATCACTCCAGCCACTGAGGAAACTTGTCTTGTGCTGCATAATGGGAAGGCTTACCGATTAAAACAAGGTCCGCGTGGTCAAATGGTTGAACAAAATCTAGTTAACTATTATCAACACCACTACCTTACTCAACCACATTACTCCACTGATCATTGACTATCAGCAGAGTTGTGATACGCGAACGATCCTTGGGGAAACCTAGTTGTACACTGGAAAAACGTCTCGAGAATCCAGGTAGCTGCAGATGTTCGATAGCAAGTCGATTGGTTGGTAGTCCCTGGGAGGTTTGCACCTACCACCCTTGAAAATGTGTGATGTCCGCAAGTTTTCAGCTTTTGGGTGCCGTTCCCCATGTGGCAAGTAACTTAAACATTAGGCTACGTTGGTCAATGAGCTGTTCACTCACTTCACGCGAGGCCTTAAATGGTACATCCGGAGAGCCAAGAGTGATGTCTCTGAAGTACGGCCGTTTGGTCAGCATCATCAATGAGGACATATCCAACACCCTAGTGCCGTCACTTCTATCATCAAAACGAACTTGTGAAACCGAAGAAAACGTTAGCGACCTCAGTTTCACCGTTAGTAGGGTCCGATGGGCCTAAAATTTGAGACATGACGGACTTCGTCTTACATAAAGGCAATTCAGACCACCAGCAAACTGCTCGGCAAGAAACTGGTGGTAATGAGGTAGATCTTCGTTAAATGGCGCGAGAAACCGATTTCTTATGCAGCATATAATTTCTGATCATCTGCAGATCCGGATAACGGGCAGCACATCCAATCATGTCAAGAGCGAACTAATTTTGTTGCATTGCGTGTGTTTCTGCATGGCATTATTTGCCCCAGGAAATTGATTATTACTACACCTCTGAAGCAGAGTTAAAGGCGGTTCATTTGGACGGCCACACTATCAGCTTAGATGAACTAATAGTTTTGTTGCAGTTCCATCGTAAAGGTTCCCGAGAGTTACTACCACCATGTGGTTCAGGCAGTAACATTTACTCATTCCAGAGTTTTTGCCCGGACGCCATTTAACGCAATGCATGCCCCAATGGCTTCTTCTGCATAGGCTTACACTACATGTGCATACATCCACATAGCTTGCACTAAATTAGTTGTTGAATGTTTGTATATCGATTTCTGGTAAAAGTGCCAGATATGTCAGTTAGGTACGTTGTGTAAACGAAAGCCAAGAGCTATCAAGCTGTATGAGCCTGGAGGTTTGTATGAAAACCTAGGGTAGCAAGTAAGTCAGTAGCACGTGATCCGACAAGTAGTTGACGATAATGAACATGACGCTGGTGTAGGTGCAAGCCAAATTCAAATAGAAAGTCCCAGTTGAATAGACGTGACGCAGACCTTAGGTGTCTGATTTGTAAGAGTCGAAGTTATTAGCTTGCAATTCGGTCACCGTGATCAACCATATTGACTTAACTTGCCTCTGCAATGTCTGCATGTCAACAAATTGTAGGT
This sequence comes from Paragonimus westermani, assembly GCA_008508345.1. Classification (NCBI taxonomy): domain Eukaryota; kingdom Metazoa; phylum Platyhelminthes; class Trematoda; order Plagiorchiida; family Troglotrematidae; genus Paragonimus; species Paragonimus westermani. The sequence goes on along the minus strand of QNGE01001277.1, from coordinate 57,396 downwards.
ACTGAATTTTTTCCTATTCGCTGTAAACCTTTTGGGAACTTAACACTAGACCACCCGGAAAATCTCCACTCCCAGAGCAACTGAATTGGTCAAATACGATCCACACTAGATATAGGCGTTCGCCTCATCCGTGACTTGCGGCCAAACGCTTAGTCAAGTATTTCTTGCCTGCAAACAGTATGAGATCGTGTGGAACCAGGTGTAAACTGTGGAGAGAAGTAGTGTCATGTGGAAACAAACAGATTAGCTTTACAAATCTAATGTATTTTGTGCGTCTCAACGGATCGGACGGTTTGTGAGCTTCCTTGTTCAACCAACAAAAGCAGCTTTCAAACTTTCTTTGAGCGACGTGGGTTTTACTATTCAAGAAGATCGAACACGAAGCTAAATTACGCCATCCTCATCAAAGGGCGTGGTCTCAACGTTTTTAATCCACTTGTGTAGATTCATGATAATCATGGTAATCACGAATGGTAGCACATTTTTACACGGTGAAACGACTACTTTGTTAGACGACCACAATTTACAGGGTCCGCAGAATGTTTGCCAGCAGGTACAACAATAAACGTTGGTTTCAGCTTAACACTCATATATCAAGGTTCGTTTTCTTATTATCCTACATCACGACGCTTGTTCGTTACTGTTGCAGTCTGGGTCACATATGACCTTCAGCTGTCTCTAGCATCCGACCAATTTACATAGTTTATCCCAAATCTGAGGACTGTGGGATTTACGTGAGCGAGAAAAGTCAAGGGATGAATCTCTAGTATAAAATATTTAAGACTCAGAGAGTGAAAAGCGGTCAAAAGTCACATGCTAGTCGTTAAAGATCAACCCTTAATGTTACTTAGTTTGATACGTTAATGTGCCAGTTTAAGGTGACCATTTATCATATACGGTTCAGTTCACTGGAAATCTCTTGTTTCCCCGACGTACTTATTTTAACCAAATATGTACGCTCCCGCCAAGGCTTGTTATATACACTGTAGTCAAAAAAGTCATAATAGTTGGCTTGCCGTAGCCATATTTGAGGTGTAGCCCATAACCGAACTTCTGTTCATACTAAACGGACGAAGTCTTTCAACGCTTACCACATTTTACACATCCTTCGCTTCTTCCGGCTGACTCACAGATTTTGTTTAGTTGAACACCCCAGTCGTCTAAATGTGTGTATCTGACCGGCTCTGTAACCTTAACGAAGGGTCCATTCCATTGTTGGTCCCCTTTTTAATTTTGACTTATACCTGTAGGGTAACCAGCACAGTGGCCATGACCCCATTGGTTGCGTCATCGACAGGCCATTTGCATGTAGTTCCATTTGAACCATGTCAATGTGAGGTCAATCGGGACAGCGACCAAGATGCTTGTCCTGTTCTTTTTCTTTGCTCCACGAAAAAGAAATAAGGTATGCGGAATCCAAGTGTGTGTCATAGTTACTCAGTTTCAAATTGTAATCTCTAAACATCAAGGTGCCATATGACATTACGGGTCAGACGCTTCCGCCGATTATTCGTGAAATTCTCAAACCGCAGGATAGACAATGTGCTTCGAAAGACGGTTGAATGATTGGCTGCTGGCTCCATTATTACTAGAGTTTCCTTGTACACCTTTATTAGAGTAGTGTTATGTAATGCATACACACACACACCCAATATCATTCAGACAGACACCGGTGATTCAGTGAAGCACTCGACAATTTTGGCTAATGCTACTGCGTCTCATTACGGTCAACCAGCAGCGACTGCTGGTCTGGCCATATTTGTCGTCTGCCAAGACGGTGGATGAGAGCTTGGTGCGTCTTCGTGCAACGTCATTTTGCCACTAAATACATGAGTAGTCAGGGTTTTGGTTAATTTCAAGTTGAACAACAATCAGATTTGTTCGCAGCCTTCGCATTCAGATAGAATTTCCGGCCAGCCTCTTTCAAAAAGAAGCACTAGACTTGAGTTTTGCTCTCATTAGAGCTCGTCAGTAGTGCATATCCTTGCCACGGCCGGGATTTGAACTCCGGCCATTCTAATCATGAGGCAACCGTGTTAACCACTGTGCCATTGACCTCACATTAGGCACGACCGAATTATCAAATCTGAACGTTCAACCACTCTCGCTTGTGAGCAATGATCAGGTTGCCCGATCGTCTCCAGTTTACACGCAAACATCGCCTTGCAGATTTAGTGAGATCGGTGATTTCGACTTATCTAAGGAGACCTAATCGCGGAGTTATCGGTTGGAGTTAACAGGACAATTACTGAGTCTCCTCTCGAGACGATCGGGCAACCTAATCATTGCTCACAAGCGAGAGTGGTTGAGCGTTCAGATTTGATAATTCGATCGTGCCTAATGTGAAGTCAATGGCGCAGTGGTCAACACGGTTGCCTCATGATTGGAATGGCCGCAGTTCAAATCACGGCCGTGGCAAGGATATGCAATACTGATGAGCTCTAATGAGAGCGAAACTCGAGTCTAGTGGTTCTTTCTGAGAGACTTGCCGGAAATTCTACCCGAATGAGAATGCTGTGATTAAATTAGCGATGCTCGATTTGGAAATAAATACATGTCCTGAATACCAGTTTATCTTGACACGGGCAGTATTACTTCAACTACGAAGCCCCACAAGAAGTTCGGGAATATCACATTTAGTCACGCTTGTCCACCCACTCCACTGTACCTTATGAAATCCAACAAATGATCCGGGAGCATGAATGCATACGCGACATTTCTAAGTCGGTTCATGCTGACATTCTGAAAAGACGTGAGTGATTAGGTAGTAAACCTTCAAAAACAAGTAGGATAAATATTCATGAAGAATATTGTTTGAGAGCTGGGAGCAGATGCTGGTGTAGTTACTTTCTTTTTTGCTTGGTTGTCGACCTTTCAAAACTGTCAAACGATAGAAATTGTCTAGTCTGTCACAAAGTGTGCCAATAAACACCCTCCACACAGTTCGCTCGCTATTCTATAGTTGACGAGTACCACTCGACGCCGCCGTTCACCACTTGACCACCCATAGCAGCCACTGCGAAACACGTGACCGTCTGTAGGATGGAAACAATGAATATGAGTAAATCTTCGTTGATAGATCCAACTAACCCAAACAATCACACGTTCCCACTGTATGAAGAAGTAACGATTTCAAAATCACTAGTGCCATTATTTTTCCTGCTATGAACTAACTGGGTTGAACAGTTCTACTTGTGGCCCGCACCTTTTTCATTCCAAAATTATGTGGTTTGTTGCCGGGAGACATGGATGTTTCTGGCATGGATTCGATCTTTACAGATACATGGTTTTAACCAAAATTACTACCTCTGAATTCTTTTCCGTATCCCCACCCTGGCTTTCGTGATGTAAAGAAAGGTAACACTGAAAGGTACGTGTGTGTACTCGTCTGTTTGCGGAATATGGCAAATAATCAACCTCATACCCTGGGGTTTACAGTCAGTATGTCTGACACTCCTCAAGCACCTGGTTGCATTGAAAATTGATTTTTGTGTCCATTTCGAGTACACTGCGGAGAACTCCTTTCTTCCTGTTGTTCCTGGGTTTTCTCCCAGTGAATTTATCCCATAAACTAACTGTTAAGCTGAAATCGAAGTTTAAAGGAAACGGATTCTCTTCTCGAGTGTTTGGGGGCGGAAAACCACCGAAACCGATGTATTTTCACGTGGTTAGAGTACACTACATGAAATGCAAGTAAACCATTACCAGCAACACAGATGTGTGGCCGTGATAGGTCTGGGTTACCCAGTTCAATTTCAGCAGTTAGTGGTTTTATGATAGGTTCTAAAAATATGGATTAGTCAACTCAGCGGTTTCAGTGGGGTGATTGTCTTACGGTCACTGATGTATTTTAAGCTTTAATATAACAGTTGATTACAAGCTGCGATTGGTAACGCGAAGAACTGATTGTAACTTATGTAACAACACGGAAGTTGGGGCTAGTCCATCTTTCAATATGGTTTTAAGTTTGAGGCTCGCTCCTACTAGGGCTACTCCATGAGGCACCTTCGCATGTCGTCGTCATCCTGCTTAGTACAAGCAAATTTATGTGACAGCATTGCATGATCTACTATGCATTATGTGCCTTAGGTGGTGCCACCTGTTGTTGTTGGCATGAGTTTTTATTCAGCAATGTTACGAGTGGATCGTCACGACGACTGATAGACATGCGCGTACTTGTTAGTTCGGACGCAGGTGCAACGTGTAGTCCCCTGGATTTCTCACACAATCCAGGTACAAACTTACTTGCTGATACTTACGTCTGTTTTTCATACCACTGTGATTACGGACCTAAATAAGCACACTGTTCACAAGACTACTGTCTGATTCGTCATATTTTCAATACGACTGTCCACCAGACTCTTCAGTATGCACGCCACTCCCCTTACATATTTCCCAACACGGTGATAGAGCTGACCATAAAATAAGTTGGTCAATCTGGCTAAATTCGTGTTGATGAAATTCTTACCGCAAATTCTCTAGTCGGTTTTTTTCCTGATTATAATGTAGGTACAACAGCATTGCATAGAGTTGATAAGCGCGTTTACCTATAATTCAGTTAAACTGCTAACGAAACGTATATAGTTGGAAACGAATCATCCACTTTGTACAGTTCATTAAGGTGGAAAGAAGTTTACATACCATGGATGTGTGTTATGCTCATCTTCGAAACCTTAGTGACCACAAACCAGCTGGGTATGATGATCGTATAAGTGAAGTCAGTCCAAAAAACGTATATCTATTCTAAAGAACAGTTGTGTTTATACGAATTCTCAGGGTTGATCGGACATCAAATTTACCCCTAAAGTAAATGCCTGGAGTGATATGGTTTCCCGGTTATCACCGTAGCCCTGCATTAATGAAGCAAAAGGATGCAAGCAAGTAACTTCTCAGTCGTATGCATTTAACCCCGGGCACCGTGATTCTTGTGGATTCTGTGTGTAGGATCGATTTGACGTTTAAAAGAGAGCGATGAGCATCTCTACAGACATTGATGTGAGTGTAAACTTGACATATGACAACATACGTACACGTTCATTGATAACTGATAGCTGGCCAATCAGAACTCACGTCCACACGACTGTCACAAGATAATCCGCTCTTCACTGTAGGCAGGTTAGCAACCTCAGTCAGGAACAGTGACCTCTTGCGTGCAGCATCATGAAACGTGCGTGATAAACTCTTTCAGAATCCCTAACCTACCTTTGGCGACAAAGCGAGTGCTGAGGAAGCAGTCAAACCAAGTTTGCAATCACCATACATTTGAATTGAGAATCCTGTAGGACCATGAAGGTTATGAGAATCCTCCATGTACAGGATAGCCTCCGCCAAAATCTCCATCATCAATATCTTCAGTTTGACAAGTCACTTATTCACTCGGGTATACCAGCTTGTCACATTCGAACCCCTTTGCGTCCAGGTCATGAGGGACAATGAAGTCAGACGCCCATGGGCATGGCATGACCCGACCTTACGAAAAAGAAGCTAGGAAGGGGGTAGGATGACGTAGGTGTGCTAAAACGTCCCGACGACTCAACAAAGTTTCGCGATCTTCGGTGTATGACGAAGTGGAAACAACGACAAAATCCCAAAAATAGATTAGCAAATGGGCAGGACTTTATAGATTTCTGTCTGATGACTTTCACTCCGCTGGCTGGTGTTTGGCTCACGGAAGTCGACCATACCTGCAGATGATCCATGACATGCAGATTGATCCATGACTCCATTGCTTATATGCCTGGGATCACTATCGACTGCACAAAGTTTAGGATTACGCGAAAAAAACAACTGAAAATAGGTTACGGACAATCGAGAAGTCAAATCCCCGTAGTCTGAGTGTGACCCAAACCCAAACGAATTTTACGATTTATGTGGACTATTACTCCATCGGCAGGATTCTGCTCATAGGCAAAAGAAATATGTAGTTATCTCTGATGATTAAGGAGTTTTGTGGATAATACCAGAGCGTGAGTGAGTAGCGTGCTAAACATTCATTTATTGATCTCTAGATAAACTTGGCAATACAACTATGCTCTATGTTGCAGCCACGCAGGCTAAACTTTGCATTAGCGCACAAGTCAGTTTCATCAATTTGCAATGCACTATCTGCCTGACAACCTATCCGCCATATGTATGCATGGTAAGGGTTATTGTGCGAAGAATTCCACCGCTGTATGTCGCTGATCGTGTATTTTGGTACATACATCAAATTCGATGCAGCAGAGGTGTGTACATACGTATCTTACACATGTCTGAAGAAAGAGCAAGTGTATATTTATAAATATGAGGCAACACAGTCAGTAAAACAAGAAACGGCGTAGGTGGAGTGGAAAAAACAGAAAGAAACTTCAGAAAACCACAAGAAGAGAACATGTATTCGTTTTTTTCAATGCGTGCAACTTGTGCAGATTTTTATGGTTAGTGTTGGTTTTGCCATAATTACTTCTCGAAACTGGCAGTTAATGTAGACCACAAAAAATCACGTAGAGGGGTTTCCGGCCTACGTTTCGGACCCTATCCTACAATTTCTGTGGCCAGCAACAATCTGAGTCTGTTCGACCTCAGCCGGAAATGGTCAACACAGGGCAGCCCCGGAGTCAGTCTTCTTACTTCTCACACAAAATAAACAGTTATTTATCAAAATGCTCTGTCTGGTCACACCCGGCGAGCGCACACACTTCGGGGTATGGTATATGCTACACTCGAAACAATTCCGACTCTTAAGAATAGTTAAATTGAGATTATTTATAGCAAAAGGAATCTCTCTATTCCCAGCACACAAATTCAAACCTCACCATCGCCCTAGTTGTGCTGCAAGTGCACAGTAAAGTATATCGGGGATGATAATTTTCAAGAGCACATAAAAACCGATGGTTCATTAGTGAGTTTAAGGACATTCTGCTGTAGACAAATATAGGATAGTTACTCCGGTGTCTCGATATGCATTAGAGATACCAAGTGTTTATTTATAACGCTTCTTCCACGTCCATCCTCAGTTCGACATTCCACAACCGGGTTCTCTCGTGTTTGGAATCACCAAATAGACACATTTCGAATGGGGAATAGAGGCAGCAGCCCTTCATGTTACTAGCTGAAGCTCTTATCCGCTCGACTACCACTTCTGTGCATCACGTGTGGTGGGGAAAGTTATATGTAACTGAATGACGGTTCGATCAAAATTCGGACTATCTCGACTGGATAAACGGAAACAATGATGAAACCAAACGTGCATATTCTTAGAAGTATTATAAGCACACTTTTTAGCCACTACAACCGTAATCAATATAAGCGACAATCCGAGGTGGTCTGTGTTCAGCCGCACTAACGAGTTGTAAAGCAAGCAATAACTCAGTCAACTGTTTACGTTTAACTTTCCTCTGTAACCTACATTCACTTAACTTTTATCTGGCCTTACTACATTAACACAATAATACGGTTTAGACTGACAAGCAAGTCAATATGATGACGTTTGAAAACATATCTAAGACAGTACAAGTTAACCGAGTTTACATGAAGGTACACTTTCACTGTAGTGTTAATATGTTATTCAATTCTCTTTTATCTTCGTATTCACGTGTCAAAAGTTTCATCAACGACCCTTCAAGATAACTAGGGCAACTCGAAGTTACTGATGAGTGGCTGATTATATCAATCTTATCAAGTTGCGCAGCGTTTACATTCAAGCGTAACATTTTATGCTGAGGCTATGTTCTATTAGTCATCTTTGAACAGAATCACTGAATTCCCTAATTATTCTCAGTGGAATTTATTAACACTGTACAACCCAGTACGGATCCAGATTTAAACACCGGTTCACGTGGCGGGATAAGCGTATCGATAGCTGTACTCCACGGTAGGCACGGCCAATTTACGACATCCACAAGTCTGTCGTCTTGTAATGCACGTGTGTTCTTCTATATGAACCACTCGGGTTACCACTAATCAGTTTTGTAGACAGGGAAAAGCACTATGACTACAGGATAAGTTAACAAGAAAGGTACGGAAACGATTATTATGGCACGAAACTCTATTGGGGGTGGAACAGGTTATTTGGTCTTCGTGAAAAGCCGCAAAACGCATGCCCCACCGTTGATATCCCACTACCCGTGTCTTGCAGGACAGAATAAAGCCACTGATATCATTGAACTTGGTTAACTGTGTTCTGATACCTGATCAATAAGATGAAACTCCTGGTTATGCTATGTACAGCGACGACCATTACACCCTTCGATAAACATGCATTTTGGATTAACAGTTCCGCGAACACTGCTAATGACAACTAGCCATATTCAGACTGGAATCAGCGTCCTCGTTTGAATTGGGTCGACCGAAAGTTTTCCAGAACAGTATACGGGTTGTGTTTACGTCCTAATTACGGTGCACAAACCAGCTATTAGGCGTACGTCCATCTTAGACATCTTTAGTCTGCATATCATCTAACAGTTTTGGTGGTGATTGGCATGAGTGTGCAACATACCGGTGCATCGGTTCGTCTTCCAGCCTGATCCAATACTTGTAAACAGGTTTAGATATATAACTATGTGTAATTACAAGTTGTGTAGTTGAAAGTTTACCGCCCAGTATATTCATGCCGTACTGACTGAAATGTCGCATATTTGACAGTTACATTTCATGTCCGTATACGTTCAGTAAAGCTAATTTACCGGAAGAATCCTGTTTTACAGAGGTGTGTTTTCCTCACATAGACAGACGTGTGACACATACAAATGCGAAAGCAATTAGTCAGTATCCTGAACTCACAAAGATTAGTGCAGAAGTAACCGATTTGTTTGGCGTTTGTGTGTCATTCTCGGAAGAGAACAACCTGTGAAAAATATGGACTCCAAATAAATTCAAATCAAGTGCACGAACCGTATGTCCTTAGACAACAAGTGATCTGCTAATGAGTTGCGGAGCAACTCCTAAATCTCACGGTTAGAAAATGGTGTCCATTCGTCTAGCTTCGTTAAATTGAATTCAGTGGACAACCCAGGGGCTAGACTATTCCGGGAAGAGTTCTCAGGCAATCAATACCGGAATCAGTACAAGCAACTGAAGAGCAATTCAGGTTGCTTGTTTGAATCAACCCGAATTTCCGGTTTTTATCAGGCAGTTCCCCTCTAATTTAACGAACTGTCACACTAACATTTAGTAGTACTTCCCTCTCGATGATGTTGTGGGCACACTGGCACTCACAATACAGTGTTACTGTCACCAGAACGGGCGCCCAAACGCATGTATTCCACGGTACATGCGTACACGTGCGTGTTTGTTTGTTAAGTTGAGGAAAGATGGACTCAGATCTGGTAAGACACTTGTTTACGTCACAGAAACAACGAGTGTGATGGAAAATTATAAAGCACACGTTCTTGGAATAGACCGATTGAGATCCTACATGCCGAATTGCTACGTTGTGCCTGTGAGAGCACTTAGTCTCTCTAGTCTGAACCAGTAATTTGGACAGGCTGTGATTGACACCAGTTATCTTGTAGATAATTGGGCGTCGTTGGTCACGACCAGTCCAGAGTGGCGAGTGGAGGGGAAGCTCGTACTTCTAAACGAATAGGTCACAGGCATACAGCACCTTCGTTGTATTAAAAGCCTCTTCACAAGTCCCGCTGCAGAGTGTGGTGATCAACTACCTAATCTGGGAAAGTTCCGCCTTCCTGTTTTTATTCTTGTTCACTATTCGGTAACTTGTTATAACTCGTTATATTCTATCCGCCTACACTCGTGTTGTCGAACTAATTCATTGGTTAAGTATCGTGAATGTGCCCAGTTTAGTCATGAGAAAAACGCATAGCAAACAAGCCTGTTTTCAGTGCTTGAAACAACAAGCTGAAAACAAGTTTGTTTGCTACACTTTTTTCTCATAATTCACTGGTGGTTGACTGTGACACAGAGTGCCATGCTTAACCTGGTCAAATAGGGTGGCTGAGCCCATCGTTGATTCCTCTGGTTCTGCCAGAGTGTATTTCCTCCTCTGAACAGTGGTAACACTCCGAGCGTTTTGGGTTTGTTCGTTTCACTTGGTGGAGCATCTCTGCAACGAACAAGCAGAATTATTTGTTTTCAGTTTTCTGCTGTCAAGTATACTGAGTTTTGGTCAACATGCTAATTGAGCTAGCTTTAAACTAGAGTGCATGCCATCTTCCAGAAAAGAAGATGCACTACTAATTAGTTCTAATCAGCGATTGAATTTCAAATTTACATAGTGCTTCTGTTCGCCAGCTGTGAGCAGAGGTTGGTGGGTCTCAACTTGTAAACATAAATCAAACCACCAGGTGGAGCAAACGGTTTCCGCTTGAATTTGCCCTGGGACAGTCCGCTCCATTCCCTTTAGATAAGCCTATCCCAAATGAAACTCTTGTTCCCTTTCCTATAGCCAACCAAACCAACGCACATCCCCGTTTCAGGCAGGCCCCTGAGGTCATCATTTGCGCAATTCCTCATGACTGATCACACAGTTTTGGCTGACGGTGAGACGCACACAAAACCCTTGTCTTCCTGACAGTTCACGATCATTCCACCTCATTGTCGAAAACTGTTCAACTCCAGTCTGCTCGAAATAAGGTCATAAAAGCTATCGGTTACCTGCTGTGACCTGAGGCACACTCGTCGAAGTAGTGTTTTGCGTCATAGGCATTGTCACATCCGACATGTTTGTCAATCCGGATGCTGTTGGAGGATGAACGAACCCCTATAATTTTGGAGTTGTGTGCTTCCGTCCACTTGTGTGTCCACTTGTTCAGTCAAAACGTTTGAGATGGTACACTCTTGTGGTGTTCAAGACGAAGTGAATGAATCACATCAGCCTATGCGTGATGCGACATCTGTCCAAACGCCCTTGTATGACAACCGCCAAGGTGAGTTTCTTGACCACTTCCTTGTAGGATTAAGCTATTCTGGACATCAGAAAGCAAACACGGACTATTTCTTGCCCATTGTTTTCAATGTATAGCAGCAAGTTGCGCAAATCAACCTACGTTTGAAAGGTTGGCGCAAACTTGTGTGCGTATGAGATTTAAAACTAAATTTAATAAAGCTATTATGTCCCAGTTTGGTTGTATTGAAGGCCGATGTCCACATCTGGGTAATTGTAGTAGTTACAACAGAGACCGAGTTAGAGAACATTCCAAACGTGTTCAAATGTCCGTGTTGCACACGGGCCCTTTTTGTGCTGTTGGGAATGTTTTGTTTCACAGAGCTTAACTGGTTGGGTGCAGCGGCCAACCATCATTATCCGGTCATTCATTTTCAACTACTTGCAGAAACTTTCCAGGAATTCACGTCCTTATGGAGCAAAAGTAAATACCAACCTTCCTGCTTCAACTTAATGTAGGTCGTTTCTAATCCACTTCCTCAAGGTATCAGCCTCATTAAATTGGATGTACCAGGTTGGTTAGGCATCCTAATCGCAGGCCACACATCATCTTTTGAATGGTTCAATATGATATACATAGTACACGATATGATCTACGAATGCAGGGGACGATGATTATGAAGGAGAAAATTGGATGGATTAATCAACTGGCGATAAATCTTTAACGTGCACCGGAGTGAAACGATTGGAGCCAGAATTCAAATAGGTAGTCGAGTTGACCACAATGACAGAGTGAGGCTGAATAAGTAGAGTAGCAGTTAAACACATGTATCTACATATGTATACTCGATCTAGTGTAATTATGCGTGGGAGACTTATATATATATATATATATATATATATATATATATATATATATATATAAAGTAACTGTAAAAGGGGACACATTGAATAGTGAACGATTTATTGTGACGTTTCATCTCCACACTAAGATACGTTATCAGACAAAACAAGTGTAGAAATTATATATATATATATAATATAATATATATATATATGCGTATACTCATTGGAAAAAGAGATCAACAAGAAATGGGAGTAGTGTCGTGTTAGTTAGTTACCGTGCGGTGAAGTTTAAAATTTTGGCACATTATTCAGCCTCATTCAAATATTCATTGTGACAGATGCTGACTAAAATTTATGACTTCAGCTCTTTCACGTCAATTACCCCAAGTTCGTTCACTGGCCTGGGAGTTACTTGAGTGGTTTTTAGTAGCGCTGTACAAATAGAGGGGAATTTGCGGACCTCTCACTTGATCATACCAGTAGTTGGTAGGTCCACAGCCTCATCGGGTTACTGGACCGATAGCTACACAATGTAATTTCAAGTAGTCCTCGTTCTTGTTACTGATATATCCCTGATCTACATTGCACTATACCGTATTTCTACACCATATTCAACATCCTACATTGTACTGTACAGTTTAGTCCTCACGTTGTATGCTAAACATTGTACTTTAACACCAGAGTATACTGTAGATATATGACCTGTTGACAGTTATCTAAAGTCAAGTCAGATTTTGTTTGTAACAATGAGCAATTTGAAATCAAGAAATCTTCTTTTGCCATGTTAATATGTTGAACAGATGTTGCAATTAATGGTACTGGGTACCAGCAAAGATAATAACAAACTGTGCAAAAAAAGCGACTGTATTAGCGGACGTTTCTTACACGCCCGGATTATCCTCAAACAAAATACTGATGTGGATTTGTGAGCGTGAAAGTAAGAAGACGGTGTGTTTAGGCTAAATGACAGGTCATACATCTTCCTCATCTCGTGGGGCCGCAGTCCCCTACTGTGGGCGAAACGCAGGTGCGCCGCTAATAAATACTTGTGTAGTGCTCCTGATGGTCATATTTGGAACTACATTCATGATCAGGAGACAAGCCTGCAAACTGAAAAAACGTGTTGCCGTAAAAGGACCACATGATATCGTTCAATCTGAACACGTGAGTAGCTGGCCTACCACACACCATCCATCATTCAGACCGTTAGGCTGTACCGATTTTGACTGCCACTTATTAAAACATCACACCAGTAGCATCATTCTGCTAGTTGCTGTCGGCGACAGATCAACAGCAATGCCCTTCTCACGTTACAAGTTACCAAGTATTTTGAGCGGTACTGGGTCACAACGTAACTTGGATTCCTCGTGCTAACGGCTTCGCGACAAAGAGAGGTTTCACGTTTTTTATTCAGGTCTATATTATATACAAACCCGTGTAATCTCATTTTCAATCATTGTGCATTCCGGTGAATTGTCATTCGTCTCTTTCCGTTAGGCGATTGTGCCATGGCAATCGTATTCCTCATTCCAACCCAATTGGATGCATTGCGTCTTTACATCCCAAAATAGGTAGTATGTTTACCTTCAAATCACTGTCTAATGCTAATCATCCCCCTAACCGAATCCTTCTAACAACGCATCGGTAACTTCGAGCAGATTCCACTGTATATCTACGTATGCCCGTATCCATGTCTATAGCTCTCTCGTTATTCACCGTTCAGCGGGGTGTCCTAATGAACCCCATGTGTTCACAAAACGATCGTTAGTGAATTCGAATTAATACCACTTTCAGCTATCGTGCCCGATGAATATTTGATTGTGCACTTGGTAGACATCGGTCTTCTATGATGTACGGATAAATTTCTCAATTTCACTTCACTGGAATCTTAAGGTGCAATCAAATGAAAATATAACTCCATTGCCTTCGGAGGGCGAGTTTTCAATCTATTTTAGTCATCTAACAACACGTTCACGTTCCCCCGATGAGGGGTGCCCGCAAATAATCGCTCAACTATGTCACTGATTAGTTCGGTAACTTAATGTGATGTGAAACTGGTGACTATTCTGTCCTCAAGTCTCTGAGCGAACGACCTGTTCATTTCGGCTCGATTTCATTTGGCTCAGTTGATGTCCTACCTAATTCCCGTTCGGTGGAGAATACTAATGGAACCCTTTAGCACCTTGAAACATCAAACCACGTGCGGAGGTTGTAGTAGATGTTCAGGAATTGAGCTTTCTTAAAGTCACTAGCTGTGCGGTTGAAGACAACCAGTTCACTCATCCCCTTAGGCCACGTGGCAGTCCACGGTCGTTTTTACCGAAGCCACCGGGATAGGTGGCAACTTCACAATGCATCACGTGCTTTAGTCTCCAGACGCATCTTCCTCAATTGCACATTCTGAATAGGGCAAGAGGAATCGTCGACTCAAAAAACCTTTCTCGATCGTGCAAAATACCGAGGGTGTGGTCCGTTTCATGCGCCTTCGTCGATGGTTGGCGTTCAGATTCGTTTCCGTTTGTAGTTTCTAGTTGACGTGAACCTTATTTGACACTTAGAAGAGGCTGAGATTCACACCGCATGGCTTCATTAGTTTAATGTATCGACTTCCGACATGTTGATCTCAGTTCACCCGATTTATACATGCTACGTTGATTTCACTGACTCTGACCAATACAGAAATAGTGTACTTATTGGAATGTTCATTGCCTAATTTGCTCATCATATGAAACTTAATCGCGGGCCCTCGTAACGATGATATGTGACGTGTTGATGGTTCCTCCACGGAAAGCTGGTGGACAGATAAAGCTATGGCTGGTAAGCGTGTATCTCGTTGTTACGTAAGCCAATGTGTCTGTGTTAACGCAACCTTAAGTATGGTTTTCAGAGTCGAAAAGCCTCACATTTTTGGGAGACTAGTCTATTAAAATCTCCGTAATTCTGAGCAAACCTAATGGAAGTGCACTCAGATTCTTTACTTGCGTACCTGTATCAGGAGCAAAAACTTCACATTTGTGATCTCGCTAACCCTAAACAATCTGGTTTTGTTCAGCAAAATACCCCTTTCTTTGCCAGGTTGCTCGTGTTGGTGTTAATTAGCGGCCGATTTACGAGCACCATTCAGACTCTTCTTTACCGTGACTTATGAACGTCTGATAAGTCAACAAACCTCCCTTAGGCATTCGTGAGTAGTTTCACTGCCATTCGGGCAAATTTGAAAAATGTTGTACCGTTGATTGTGCTAGGTATACAGTCCGAGTTAATGCTTGTTTCCATAATCTCTCAACGCTTTGTAAACAAGCAGCTCACAAAGGCGAGATAATAAATGCAATAGAAATAAATATTCTGATCAAAAGATAGTTCGGAAACTGCCATTACTCCATTCCGCGACTATTTTTCGTTAAATTAATTTTAATTAACACTAAGTGACTCGCGCGCTAAACACTTCAACATAAGTGAGTTTAACGGGTATACTACACTAAACGACAGTTCTGCATCAGCATTTGTAACCTACACCCGAATGTATAACAAGCGGCAGTTTGAAATGACAAAGTCTAACATTTTTACATCTCAGACAGAATTTCCGACGATCGTAAACTTCAGTACAATTGCCAACATAGCTTGGACGGACCACGTGACGTTATCGATTTTTAGATTGCACTCATTTGAGGTCGAACTTCTACCATACTTTTAATGTGACGCAATAGCATACTCTGGTACACGAATTCAAATTCACAGAGTTCGCAACCGAAAAATTATACTATTCCTTCTATTATCTTGACCTGGAGTAGCTGTAATAATTGGCCTGAATCCAATAGGAATCCCTACATCGACACGTCGTCTGGATTATAGGTGAATGACAATCCCAAACCTGACTCCCACACTATCCAGCGGTGATCATGTGCTACCAAACTGTGGTCTGCCGGTATCAGTTTGTCCGAATTCGACCCAGTTATCCCAAATGGATGTTTATGCTGATTTACCCACTGTAGCACTGGAAGCAACAGGCACATGAGAAAAAGACATACCACAGATTGGCCTAGAACCAGGGTGCAATCTTATTGTTGGGAAAACTTGCCGAAGTTTGGAATTCGTTGCCTCCTCATTTGCATAAGTTGTGATCCGCACATACGCAAATACCCCACTTCCAAAAACACAACCAAGATTTTATCGTTGACTGTTGTAAACATACTGATTAATATACTATGCTAACCGAAACGTTTAACGGAAGAGCAATTAAAATTGTCCGCTTTCAAAAGTCGGATTGTGTTTTTTTCATGGAACTTTGTAAATTCGGCCTGTGAGTGGTAAACACATTTTTGTTCAATATTCCGAGGCGAAAATTCGTGGGATAAACATTAGCAAAAATGATCCTGATTGAATAATTAACATCAACACATTCACATTAGAAATGAATGCATAATGTCCGCCTTATCTCATAGCACTGACAATTGAATACAGAAACGTTGGTTCCTAGTTCAAGTTCATACCTACTCAACGAACACGAACCACATTAAGTTTAAAAGCAGACTTCGAGATATGTATCTAACAGCGGTGATAGGCTGATGTCATACCACAGATTTGGCTGTCCTGACCAAAATTAATAACCGAATTCCATGCCATTCAGTCACATGTGGCCCGCTCACGCAGGCAACCATAGTAGGAGTTCGTTAAAAACAAGTTGCTCTTAGTAAATGCATTAACCTTGGACATTTATTACATTTTGGAGATTTTGGTTTTTTCAACCCAGATATCAACTACACTTGATATCAGTTTGCACACTCAGGTGAATTGTTCGGCTAGCTCAGTCCGGAAAATGCATTCTGTAATGCTGACCACTCCGGTGTTGTTTGCCGCTTTCACATATACACCAAAGTGCTGGTCATTCATTTGTGTTCCATGTTACCGGACACCTAGATAGACCTGGATACAAGCCAGCTGCGTAGACTGTAATAAAGGCAGTAGCCAAAACCGCATTCTATCCTTCTATAACTCAACGGTTCTGTCATACCATATTCGCTTAATGTAAACACAAAACACGCCATGTATTCCTGCCAGTGGTTCATTTGTTTATCTGTGCTCGTAAGTTGGCACCCCACCGTCCTTTCTCAACTTTAAGAAGGCAGTACTGTTCCAAGTTTCGTTTACTACCTATTCGCAGCTGACCAGCTGTGATCTGACAGGTGTTTGGGGGTGTGGGCGCTGTAGCCTCGTGTTTAATGTGACGACCTAGTGGTGGATACAAGCCAGCCGATTCCTTTCACGAGTAATCCATACAAGTCAAGTCGAACGAGGGTCGCCTGACCCTAGAACCGGTGTGGTCTCCAGTTAGGCGCCAGTTGACGTGATTACATGTAGGTACGCCGAAAGCGAACGCTTCATTGTAGTTTCACGAGTCCAGTGTTGTTGACCAGGGTTCCCATCTAATGTTTGTCTTATCTGTCCAACTAACTTTGGAGAAGAAAACTCCGTTTTCTCTTATCTAGTAGGTTGTTAAATTACGAATCAAATGAACTTGACCTCCATGTGGTCAACTTGGTGTTCTACCTGCCCATTGATATAATTGTACACTTCATCTCACCTTACTAACTTTCTGTG
This sequence comes from Paragonimus westermani, assembly GCA_008508345.1. Taxonomy (NCBI): domain Eukaryota; kingdom Metazoa; phylum Platyhelminthes; class Trematoda; order Plagiorchiida; family Troglotrematidae; genus Paragonimus; species Paragonimus westermani. Next base: position 40,130 of record QNGE01001277.1, on the reverse strand, counting down.
GACTGTAAGTCGTCTATATAAGTTGGAGGTTGCCAGTATTTTCCTGTCTTTTCTCCCTATCCAAAAAGACATCGTGCTGTGGATGCACTGTAGTAGTTAATAATAGGTAAGGATCGACTAACCAGTTTGAATAGTGTCTGATTAACCGATTAGGATGAAGTGAATCATGAGAATCCAGTGACGTCACAAACACGTTCGATTAGCGCATCAGTGTGTCCTTCAGTAAATCTTTCGTTATACCCAGCCTCAAGCAATCAGAGGTAGCAGTAGTCCTGAGAAATTTGAAGCATACATTTTAGGCAATCACAACCTAGATACCCAGCCAACCACGTTCTTGTCGTCATGACACTCCCCTATCGTATGTAACGTCGTCCAACATATGCCAATTAACAGATTAATTAAGCGCTATCCAGACTGTAGTGGGCGTGGTTACTAAGCCCAACATTTTATTGGATCTAACCCAATGAAGTGTTGGATGCAAGTGAAAACATTACTGGGTGCACTGTTCCGGAACTTTGTCTGTGAGCTGAAAGATCGGGGAATATCATTGATTTGACTGGTAAACACGTCTGCTTTCCAGTCTCTGATATTCAGTTGCACACTGAGTTAAGTTTAGGCTAGACGCAAGCAGTCCATTCAAGTGGAACGCGTTTAGTACGCACATCGAATGGGTCGTTCATTCTGTCATCAATCTTTTGACACGTAAATACAATAATTTCACTCGACTGGTTATGATGTCTACAACACACATTGCTAATCCACACGTGGAATGAAACTGAAACTATTGGTTCCAAGTGCCTCAGGAAGTATACTTTCGAACTGACAGAGTACACCTGATTATGTCCGATTTGAACTCATGCAGAAGGGACAGCTAACGAAACGAACCAGCAAGCTTAAAGACAAAAGCAATAGCCGTGTTCACGTTGACAGCAATCCTTCCGCGTATTTCTGTTGACGGCGCTACTTGGAGAACAACAGTGAATCGGTCACCAGCAATGGTGCATAGCAGGAAGATCGCTTGTTGAGTTCAGCCAAGAACCAAAACTGAAATGATAGGTTATTTTTGAGGCCATGGATTTGTGTGTTACATTTATAGTGTAACGTTTCGTGGCGTGCACCCTTCACTGAAGTTAACCTGTGCCCATTCTAATAAATAAGGTGCTGTAATCTAACATATCATTGTGTGAATGGTGTACCAGACACATTGAGAAAGCTGGTAGGTCACCGGGTGCTACCAGCATAAAAAGTAACAAGTAACGCAAAGCACTACTAACAGGGAACTAATTCGAAGTATTCTACCACCTTGGTTCCGTTCAATTCGTCTAAACGTGAAGTGATGCACTTAATATTCATCCGTAGAGTTTTGAGACAAAATCTAAGAATGGTCTTGTCAGGAAGTTTCCAAAACGCTAATCTATATTAAAGAAGGCTAACGTATCGCTCGGTATACCGACTCAGACATTTGGGCCGCTTCATACTTCTGATATCCATCTGTACACTGGGACCGCACTTTCAAGCTTGTCGTACTTTCCTTGTGCTAGATAATCAATTCTGTAAGAGAGTTCCACTTAGAGCTAAATGGTGTTTTAACAAGTCATTTTTGTTTCACTCATCATCGATAGATCAGAATGTTACATCAATCATTGGAACTATTAGGAAATATCTTTACAGTTAATCATAAACAGTATCTGCGAAGTTATTTGATGAAGCTGTAATATCAGATGTCACCCAAAATACAGCCGACAATCTCCATGGTAATTTAGGTCCATTCCGGGACAACATCAACAATACATTATTTGTTACACAAGTTCTCAATACCGTTCCGAGCATTCCAGCATTGCGGGCACCCGAATAAATGTTGTTGTTTTTTGAGGTGGAAACATCTCATGATAAATCTGGACGTCTAACTCACATTTCTCGTTTTGTATTCTCATTTCAACTAGATTTTTTGTATTTCATCTTCCAGCGATTCTTGCTACTTCTGAAACAAATATCTTTGCGGTTTTTCTGTGTTTAGTGTATGCTGTTTTGCTACCGTTGAACACACAAGCGGTTGTATGTAGATATTGTTAGTTTAAGTTAGCTTACGAAGTTACAGTGATCCCAACGATTTTGTCGGTAAGAGTGGATAAGTCTGTGATTCTGATAACTGAATAAAACCAAATGGAATTCGGTTGATCACACATGATTTAACGATTGCTTCAGCGGTTGATGACAGGGTTATATATACAAATGTGTACATTGTAAAATATGTATGTAAGTATAGCATTACTATTGCCCCTATGGGGTTTATAAGTATGCATGAGAACAAATCTGGTCAGCAGTATATGTGGACTTTTGAGCAATTCATCTACGGTAAATGGGTTATTTTACATTAGGCATAATCTGCCCAAAGAAATGTAAAAAACAGTACAGTTAGGTTAATTTTTAACAACAGTGGATACACTAAGTCATTTTTACGTGATAACTTGCTGGATGCAATGGCAAGGTAAGGGGAACACCAGTTGTTTTGTACAGTTGCCGGCCTATTTTACACTCATTCTGGTAACCTCTGCTTTTCGGAGTGTAACCTGGAAGAGACGCAAAGTGACATACGCCACTATGCTAACAACTTTGCCGACCTGTTTGATTTTACACACGTCTATCTCAGTTTGTACAACTAGGGCAATCTCTTCATTCGTAAAACTTTCCACTTGTACACCACGCAATGCATGCACAAACATCCAGATAAGAAAAGAGAGATAGTAAACACGTGAGGTCAACATTCCCATCGGCGGAACTTCGTAGAGTGTTGCTTGCGGTTGGACGTTCGGTTTAATTTTCCGTGTAAAATTTGTTAGTCACACAGTCATTCCCATTGGACTCCTTTGCAGCTAAATTCGCGCCTCTCACTGCACAGTCTCCTCAAGTGTTTATGATAGGAGAATGATAACTGGACCACGAAAGTGAGCGTGAAGTGGATTCCCGCTGTGACGCCAGATCCATTAAACACAAATCTGGTTTGTGCATGCGCTCATTTGTGCCTATGTAACACTAAGGCTTGTCCTCACAGATTGTGATTCCTCAACCTCGGACACAGGATTGCCCACATCGTATTCAAACTGCGCATGATGTGCGTCCATGTATCGGTTATCTACAGTCTTGCAGGCCTCACATTTCACGAACCGGTTGTGCCTTGAACATTTTTGTACGGACTACTAATTCAAGTTAACTATACTTCGTTTGGTTGCTGAAGTTCACTTGCGATATTCAACGAAGGTTGGAACTGCAGCGTCTAGCCTGGGGTTGTACGTTAAGGTTGATTGAGGTGACTCCCTGTTGTACACTGCACCGTACAATGACTAAGTCAGCTAACGATACATAAGAGATCCTTAATATCTCTGGTTTGCAGTCATTTTAACATTCAATAAAATGGTCAAGAGACAACGTAAACACATAATTGAATGAACGTTGATCAAGTTCAGAACATCTGAACCAAAATAGATTCCGAAGAATTTAAGTATACTGTGCACCATATAGTGATAATTAGATGAATCAAAAGCGGTATTGATCTTTTGAGTAATCATCCGATAACCCAGTGGTTGGCCGCTCACTTCAGTCTATCAGATCGCATCAAATTTCGATTTTCTTTAGGGTAAAAGTAAATGGTATAACTTCTGACTGACGTTCTACTACTGACAGTGTACCTCAGGTAAGATGTGGTTATTCCTATTGTTCGTCCTCAAAATATGGTAGCTGGTATGTTTTCCAATATTCCTATCCAATGAGGACGCAAAAGTGCGATGGACGGTGGAATAGTGGATCACTCACAGGCTAAAGACACAAGGTTACCTTGACAACATGTGTCGCATCCATTTAATTCTTTCAGATTTAACTTATTGGACACTGTCCTTTCTTCTTGCGTTCAGCAATTTTTTATTGGATTGAATCTAGCTATCATCATCCTGCACTGGAACATAGGAAGCACCGTTCAAAATCTATCTCCCTTCTAGCTGCGCCTTGGTATCAAATAAAGCAGACATGATCCCCGAGGTGTTGACCAGGTTTTATGCGACATTCCAGTCAAAATACTTTCTCGTGATGTTCAATGCATTCGTACCCCAGCATTTTATTTTTTGAAGCTTGTCGCCGTTATGAAAAAGACTTATTCGTTTGCACTGGTAGAGAGGGATTACAAACATTGTTTTGCTTCTCGAAAAAGAATGCATGGATTGAAACGGTTCACTGGATTCTGCACCCTCTAGGGCAAGTTCTTATAGTTAATCGGAATCACTGCCTCCAAGATTATTCTTCAAAACCAAAGCCCCAGTTGAACTGTCTGTAATGCAGGTAACATACTTTTGTGTCCTAACATATCCAGTCTGGAACAAACATCAGTAGATGACTTCAGGCGATTTACTGATATGCACATTCATGACGCTAATCTCAGTAGGCAATCAGAGTGGCAATCTAGTTAGTTTTGAACTGGTTTACGCCACGACGCGGTGCGCTTGTTCCATGCTTAACTGCCATCTCTGAAATATAATTCACTTTCTATATTCGAATTCCATTTATCACTGTTGTGATTCGTATTCACGTTATCTGCACAAATTGCGAAGCCAGGATATGTCTGTACACTGGGCATGGCTGAAATACCATCTAACCGTCCCGTTACAGTAGCTTATAAATAACGCTCAGAAGTCCCAACATCGAGGGTGTTCACTTGAATGTTAAATTTGCGAGGTGACAATTAAGCACGGCTGCTTTTTGTACAAAACCCATCCAAAAGAATTTGACGAAACAAGCATGTGGCGCTGAATGCATGTCGTCTCAGGCTACCCAAATGTTGATGGCTGATTGTGTGCTGATCGTAAATTGGGATTTTCTAGCGGGGCGAGCCGCTAGTCATCAGGATGCCACCTTTCGGACCACCTGAACTATCCACTCACCCCGGACGACACCTTTTATGCTAGGGAGGGTGAGTAGGAGACACGACGACTACCAGTGCCTCACAGTCCCGAAAAAGTAATGGTCACGAGAACACGGGACGTTTTCGCATTATAACTAGGCAGAACGTTTTCCATCATCCGCATAGTTCTATTGGTCGGTGCTTTCGGGTTAAGTGAATCTGTCAGAATGTTAACCACAAATTCATCCACAGGGTCTGAACAGCGAAGTGTGACAAGAATCTCTGGGCCGATAATGCTGCAAGGTGAGTTACATATGTTTGGGGCAACGACTGTAAGGAATGCAGTCCTGTTGCAGTTCAACGGCAGATTGTACAGTCATCCTCCAGTCGACTAGTCTGCATGATCCGCTACATCACCTCGAACTGCACCTGTGTTACGCTTCCAACAAACGCAGAAGACCTGTAAGGACGTTAGAAAGTAAAACCGATTTTTTTGGACACACTGACTTGGGAACATTCATCATGCAAATGTGGGCGATAACTGGAAATCACGATGTAGATATGGAAGCCAGCTGAACATCGGAACAGCTGTTTAACGTGTACTCATGGAATTCAAAATTGAGGCTGAAGGATGGAAGAGCTCAGTATACTGCTGTTAGAAGGTGTCTACCCTAACGAAGCAACCACAGCGATTCACGTCATGTTGACTGATCGATCCGGCCTCGAGTGGACTGATCTATATTGTTTCATTCAATTGATCAGGTTGCCGCCGTGAAATCGAACGCCTGAACTGTTTTCCCACGTTTGCTTTCCGAGGCCCCCTGTAACGTGATTTGTTCTGGCGCTTTGAATGCCATAGACGATCGTCTCATTTGATTTGCTCCGCGTCTTGTCGACGGTGTATGGTAGCCATTTCCTTCTATAAATCTAAAGCTCCTGTGACCAAATGTTGACTTGTTCTTCAAGTAGACGGTGTCATGGCGTCTCTTCTGGTTCTTGGTTTCGGTTCACGCGGCTGGGCGCATAACAAAAGAGACGTTCCAATGACTGCCTAATCATCTGGTTGCACAACGTTGTCTGCCAGTGTTCTGCAGTTAACTTCACTGGCATCGGAGTTCCCGTAGTTGATTGCGTTCCACGTAGATTCTCGTACAGCCGGTGGGACAATTAGCAGCATTCATCGTTCGGATAGTGTACGTGAACCTTATCACACTTAACGTTCTCAGTTATGGTTATTGAGCAGATATACAGTTTGTAAGGAGGATATGGTATTTGGAAGACTTATTCTAGTAGGTCGAAACAATGTCGCTGTTTCCTCAGTGAACCGTAAGCTATTAACAATTTTGGTGACAATACCCTGAAAACGAACAGCGTAAGTAAAACCTTCCTTAATACCGTGAAGAAAAGTAGAAGCATACGGGCATAAGTTTTTCAGTTGTGTGTAAATGAAACCGCCTGTATTCATTTACAATGTTACGGTTTACACCCAATTCATTCGATAAAAGGTTGTCACATCAAACTAGAGGAAGCTTTGTTCACCGACAGAGTGAATGTTCAAGCTCCCCCACTGCAATGAACGTATCAGTATAATGTGTTCGAGATAGTAAAACGGTCTGACTCAGTAAACTTTTTCCTGGAATAATTGCAAAGGGCTAGGACGGAGGTGCAAACCCGATACAGATCCCGTAAGTTTCTTCACGTTTACGGGAACGAATGTCCTTTCGCGTACAGTTCTTACACAGCCCCTCCCAATAAAAACAGGGTACTACCTCATAATGTAGCCAGTTTGCGTTAAGTGCAGCACGTTCGTTTGCGAACGTCTCCCAAACTTGGTCATGTGTAAGCTTTAGTTGTACCGTTTAAGTTGCTGAATACAATTTTGACATAGGTTAAACGAAGATGAAGTGAGTTTTCATGGTAACCGCAGATGTGTACATGGATGGCCGTGAGTGATGTTAGCCACGAGGTTGTTGTAGAGAATAAACTTACGATCACTGTAGAATAAGATGTGATAATAGACATTTAGCAAGACCGAGCTGAAGCGTTGACTGCTTGAAGTAAAACGATATATAGGAGGAGTTTCTGTGGAAAGGTTTTAGGGCATATTGGCTAGGATGTTTGAAAAACTCATATGCAAACGGGAGAACCAGTGTGGCTAGAGGCATGCAGAATCAAGACCGGAAATGAGTGGATGAGAGAGTAATAATTCTAAAAGGTGTCGGAAGTAGAATACCAGCTAATCAGTTCCGCTTGACCAACGTGCAAATGTGATGAACAGCTACCAGCAGGATGTGTGCATTATTATCAGGAGAAGTGGAATGGCAAGAGGCCACAAATAAGAAAAAATTACGCCCTGTGGAACATATAGAATGCTAGAAAGTGACAGTTTAACAATCCAAGCCAACATACTGTGTTCTCCAATGGTTTACAGATGGGAATCTTGAATGCCATCATCAGTACACCTTTCTTCACTTTCTTCATGGAGGCCTATGACAATAAACCTAGAAATTAGGATGACAAACCCCATAGTTTCCTTCGCTGTTCACAGAACACAAAGCTATATGATCTGGGAAAACTGAAACGTTGAGTCACGATATCTACGCCACTTTGAATAATAACACTTAGATGTACGCGTGTTTATTTGGTCAGTATGAATGTAGTCTTCCTTGGTACTCAAACATCTAGAAATTCAGCACCGTGAAAGTCTTATATTCTTTTCGGCCACTATTTGGAAGTAGCAGTTGGTCAGTGGATTAGTTACATCTTCCACTTCTCTGTTATTTTAACGCATCGCAGTATGAGGATTGGTAACGGGGGTGTAGGAGATTCTATCGTTCACTGATTCATCCAATGAAGCAGAATCTTAACAGCACGCAACCATAAATATAACAGGCTCAGCAAGACGAGGTTAACTGACAGTGAGGTTTAGAGTTGCCCGATTCAGAACAACTTTGCAAGTGGTTAGAAGGCAGGCGCATATGAGCCAGATATTTCTGGAAGCCCATGACCGTGATCGACTTGAGTGAGCGTAAGTGAAACATGTGTACCGTGATTTCATGCTAAGAACATTTTGTAGCTATCATGGATTTGATTATCATATCTATCCAGATGAGGAAAAACCATAGTGATATTCGGTAGTACACGCAGAAGTTAGTTTGGCCTGCATCAGAGCCAGACCATTCTGAGCACTGCTGTCTAGACTGCGCCGTATCTTTAGTAAGAATAATCACAAGCGAGCTGCAGGTGAGCTTCATTACTGGCTTAGCAAGAAACAACTGCGGCGTTGGCGTCAAACGGACCGTTTTTCTTTCAGTATAAATCGGCTTGATACATGTGTTCGAATCACGATCTGGCTTACATTCTGTTTTGGCTGTTTTCCCCGTCATTCATGAACATCCAAACACATCCCTGAAAATACACTTACGTGAACTAGGTCATGACTGCGCCACCTCCACCTCGCTTCCGGCCGACTGACTCAGATCACATAAACATATGGGGCAGTTTTCGAACATGTTGTCATGACGACAGCTCGTGTGATCTCCACGCCCCAAATTCTTGGCAAGTGGTATATGTGGGTGAGATTAAATCAAAACCGAGTTGGTTGGATCGTGTGGGCAAGGTGCAGAATAAAATCTTGAGGCGGTGCGGGTGTCATTGACCCTGGTCAGTACAAATATTCCCCCAAGTTGTTTTATATCGATCATCTGACTGTTAGACCACAAAATGGACTTTGTTACACTGGGTAGAACAGTGAGTCGTAGGGTTACCATGTAACATGATCTCCTGAAGCAAGGAACTGGCGTACTTCCCTTCACTACCGTGTTGCCGTTTTCATTTGCATAAATGTGTAAGGCCGATCTGCCTTGCCTTCGATCGATGTCTGCTTAGAGGTAACCGATTGCAGTGTGATACAGAAGATTAAATGGACCGAGGTGTATGTTGGCTTTTGGGTTGCCGTAGGCCGATACAATTTAGAAATAAACTCAGTTTTCTGCGAAATTGCATGAAAAGAAGAACAGTCTCGTATGGCCCCAGTGGCCATGCTTGATAGGAACACTCGACCTGTAGCATACTCGGTGCATTCAATGGCTATCCGACATGAAGCTAAACATGAAGTATATTAATTAGACGACTCTGGATTAATAAGACCAATCTAGGATTGTCAATTTTCGGTAAACCAAGACTCCAAGTGTTGTAGATGCAACTAAGTTAGATGTTTCAAGTTAACGAGATTGTTCTTTGAGCCGAAGCTCATTGTTACTCTGCCGTCAGTCTTATTTGCATTAATGTGGGTGATGTTTACACATTCAGCATAGATGTAGTTTGCTACCTTGATTTACCAGCATAAATCTGATCTGTGCACTGGGACACATCTTGTCTGTATAATTTCACCGGGTACTTTCTCTCTGCTATATCAGCCAGTTAAGTAAATGTTGGAAAGTGCACACTCCTATCAGAAATTGAAACAGTGCGGTTTGTCAATCGCATCCACATATATCCGTCGAAGTCCGGGCAATGCGCTAAAGTTTGAAGCATACTTCATTAATATCAGGCTACAAACCGTTATATTAATGAATTCGCTCTCTCTCTCTCTCTAGGGATAAACAAAAGCTAGGCCACAAAACAGAACAGTTCTATTTCATCTTAATTAAATTGCACGCATACACACTGGCATACTTGCAGATCTGAACAGTAAGTCAATGGCTTCAACACTTTCACTTTTAATGCGAATATAATCAGGGAGGTGAATGATTTTCTAAAATTAGACGGCCAATTGGGCAACTCTTCTCAAAACAAACACCGATAAATGTTCATGAAGTGTAGGAGTTTGACATTGGGTGGTGTATACGAGTGGTTTCTATCTCGGTTGGTCACTGACCTTTCGAAATGACTAAAACAGACAACACTTAAGCTGTCAAATAACTGGACGACTAATATGAACGTTGGTTGACATATACACACCAAAAGCCAAGTGATTTCAAACAGACGTGCAGTACTTATGTGTGCAATAAATCAGGAAGAAACATTACCTAAAGTACTTTTACTCTGTGGATTCTTTAGTGTCGATTCCCTATCTGGTAAGTCCGTGTCAATAATCTTGATGATGGTCCGAACTTTAAGCTACGCTTCGCGCTATTTGTTCTCCACTGTTAACATCGCTTGCAAATTTTCGTGTCTTTTGATGGGAAATTGATTCCGCTGATCAACATCACTGAGCTCTCTTTAATGCTCCAAGTTGACCTTTGTACCACTCTAAAAACGACGAAAATGCGCTTCTTATTGATCTTTACTTTGACAGACTATTGACCGTTACATTCAACGCTTTCATCAACATACATGTGGTATGGTGGTCATGCAATATGCTGGGATTTCTCTCTGTCTGTTTACCACACCTGGCCTGTCCAGTGTTGCATTTGTTAGTTAATTCATGCACTGATTTTATTTGTATAGCACTGTCCATTATATAACCTTTCCATGTATATTCCAACCTGTTGACCTCGCTAGCTGAGAAATAGGGGGCAACTCACCTGACTATACAAACCGGTGTGTCCGACAAACCGCTCAATCTACGCTTACAGGATCAAGATAAGAAGAGTGACTCTGTATTTCAGCTGATGCCCATCACATCTAGGAATATGTGGCGGTAGCCATTTCACCACATTCTCTGCGCTACAAATTGGTGTCACTCCCCTCACTAAAATAAATATCAGAATTACAAGAAGGTCAGTATGTGAAAACTTGACTGAGAGGATAGCTGATTGATCAAATTGGAACAGGCACCCCACGTTTAACGTAAAGACGTTTTAAAATCAGGTCAGTGTGAAGGAAGTTACATTCCAATAGTTATTTTCACCGAGGCCACTTGTGTTCACAGTTATCAGGCGAATGAAACAGGTCAACGGTCAGTAGATTCCTATGTCACCAGCCCACTAGTCCTACTCCCAGACCGTATTCTCGCCTCGCTGGTTTTTACGTAATAAGCTGATGGAAGCAGAATTAAGGTCGTTGTATACTGAAGTTGAATACCGTTTGTGGGTTGCAGCGTTTACCTGCATTCATATACCAATGTTTCATCTTAAGTATGATTCATTAGATTCCAGTGCACACTCCTCGTCTACTCTGGGTTTTCCATGTTGAACTATTGGACGAGATCGCTTATGCCATTTGAGATATTCGGATATTAAACAAGGGACATGATAAGGGTATATTTAAATGCTTCAAGTAGGGTGCCATATTCAAAATCGCTTAAATTCACAAAGTCTGTTCGTCGTACTCACGTCGACCGGTAGGGAACCTGTAACGAGAATCTCTCTAACCGCCAGTCTCCACTGTCTGCTAGTCTTTCTGTCTCTTCCCTTGCCCGTTAGTATGGCTTCGAACAAAATTCCTGTGAACTAAGATCAGGAGGATCTGTGGCGACCGAACATTGAAGTTAGATCAACTAACTAAAAACTGCCAACATGCAAAACTCCCCAGTGAAAATAGTTTCATTGAAAAAGATCGTCCTTCAATCCCCGTTTTCTTCGTCCCCGTCATCTACCTCCTGTTAATCGGTGACATGAAGTCAGGTAAATAACGCCATGAGCCACCTTCTCTAACATTTCTGTGGTTAAGGACAACGTAGGAGTTAGCCCCCACAATTGTGAGCATGCCAGCTGGTCCTTTTCTTTCCATTTGTCGCGAAGTTTGTTGTCATTGGCCATCTAGTCCAACATACATTTGTCACCGGTGGGCTCCATCAGGATTTGACTTGGCACCTGACACTCTGGGGCTTGTACTGCAGTCGTGTGTCAAACCTAACTGGTCACTACACCATGCTGTCTCCAGTGCACGAAACGCTGATTGTATAGTTCGAATGCAACTTCATCCATCATATTAATATTTTCTGGTTACCGCTGTTGTGGCCAGCAGAAGAAAGATGTCTTACACTTTATATTTCGGACTGTTTTGTTTTCTCACATGGTAGTCAACAGTTTGATAAAAGTGTCAACATTCCAACGGAACGGAATCGATCCTCCCACTTATCTAACACAATTAAAAAGACGGAAGGAACTGTGATCATCTAGATTTTAACAATTCGATTACTCGTTATCTGTTTCGTAGTAATTAATTCCGCCAATTTCGAAGACCTGAGATGTTTGTCACCCTAGATGCGATGGAACGTCCAAAGTTCGTTGCCATGGCTACAATGCTGGCTCCGCCTTGTAATCTACTCCAAGTCACTGACACAATGGCTGCTTCCATTAGCGGTCTATTAACATCGAATTTGCGTAAACTGATGGCTTGACGCTATCAATTCCGCGACCTTACCACTTGAATCCACGTGAGCTCGGCGCACTCCTGAGCTGATTACATGTCACGTGACTAACTTACCGGTTTCAGCGTTGGAGGCAGATCATGTTGCCGTGCCCTGACAACACTCCAACGCCACTAACTTAGCAGTATTTATTTGACTGCCCTTTGTCCGGGTCGTATTGTGATGATTACAATCACTGGCATCCGTTACGTAAAACGGAGACACTTTTGTGGGAACTGTTGTTGGTTGGTCCATATGATTTGACAAGGTAGCAGTTGACTTCACCTTGGCTAAACCAACTCCACCGATCAAGGTCTAGTAAAAGAACCCATATTAAGGTTGGTCCAAACTTAGCGGAATTTAACGAACTTGTTCTAGGGAGCATCAGGAGTAAAATTAAAACAGAACAGGCATAGGTACTACAGTTACTCCCCCCTAGGGTTAATCTCTTCATCAAAAACACGAAATATCCTCCGTCTGTAAGCGTTCGTCCTGGGAAGGAACTGTCGTGCATGCTAGCACACCTCGTTTTCCATGTACTTTTACGTCCATGGATGGTGCCGTATTAGTGCACTAAATCGGCTACTCGGCATTCCATCACACCTGATGACGCGTATGTTTGCGTTTGACAATTATTGCACTTACTCGATACCGCTTGCGAGAATAATCCTGCTTCTGTTTTCATAGAACCTAGCTCATCATGACAACGTCAAGCAATGTTGCAAAATATTGGATCGCATTAATAATAGCAACCTCTCATGTACTTTTCGTAGATGTTTCCTGATTCAGATAGTTTTGAGTGGGTAGTTTAAATGGCTTACGTGTATAGTCGTTTATTTAGTGTTGACGGACACAGACACAACAAAGACAGACCGACTGGCCAGTTTTGTCGTGAGAAGCATGTCCGGTGTCTCCAACTCGCGTGGATCCTGAACTTTAAGCTGGGCCGGTAAATGAGTAGGAAACAAATGCTGTCTTTGCAAAATTCAAATTTGGTACTGGTCTGTATACAATCCACCCTTCAATTACTCTTGTAAATCTGTGAGGAAATCAAGCCAGATAGATAAACGGAAATGCTTCTGGCATTTTGAAACGGCTTGTTAATGCATGTTCCCGAACAAGAATGCAACTATATTAACTTGGTCATCCTTAGAATACCTATAAGAAGCTTGTTCGGATAATGTACGGACGTTTTCAAACGAATTGGAAAAAATTAAATCCTACTAACTCGTTTGTAGAGGAAAGCTATCTTGTCTTTTCTTCAATACATAAGGTCAGTCTCTAAAATATCTAAATCTCGGAAATGAAGTGAATGGTGTATAAATGTAGATAGAAAATATGGGTCCTCAACTTTGGGTAGGCCTATTGCCACTCACATCGCTGTGGTAGTTTCAGTATGCATTTGTGTGCATTGGTCACAGATATCATTACTTACGATCACGAGCATATTTCATTTCACAGCATCCTTAAAACAACGGCCCTGATTTATATCTGTCGCCTGCTTGAAGTTAAATCATGTCAGTGTAAGATTTAGTTGTTAGTAAGAAAGCCTCATTGATTGATCATCAGTCAATACTATAATGGAGTTGCTCAGTTGAGCCACTAGGATGTGGTGATTGAGATGATCCAGACGGTGGATCCCAGCATCACTGAGGGTAGGTTGAAATCGGTGTAAAGTTGCACAAAACAATTCGAAAAGCATTGGGATTAAGCGGATTTGAACGACACAGTTTGTCGAGAGAGCCAGATATATCTAAGGTTGAATTTCCAAGCATTCAAACGGGGGTCATATAAACTGCGGTAGCCACCTTACACATTGACGACCTTCGGACAACAGAGGGGACCGGGAGCGGTCGCTACCATTTTTCAACAGACATCGATTTAAACAATATAGAAAACCGGATGGCGGTGATGGCTGATAGAAATACTAAACAGCGAATGGCCCGGTGGATTGTGTATTGCGAAAACGAACTCGAAAAAATAGGGCGTAATCAAACAGATTTTTCCCGGGATGTATTTAAATACCTGTCCGTACAACATAAGTTTCACAGTTTACTGTGCTGATACCACCGCTGAATCAATTATGTGCTGCGTAATTTCGGGAGTATCTGTCTAGTTAACTTCGATGGATTCTGCGGCAGCCTCCGGAAATGACTTACTATAAGTTTAATCGCAGTACGATTAACGTATTCACCGCGGTGTTGACGCTGAGCAAACCAGCGGTGGGGTCACTCCCTCATTTTGTGTATTTAAAAGTACATGTCGTCGCAACTCAGTTGGAGTCATTCAAACTTCGTCTAGTACCTTCCGGCAACAGATGGACTGACAGATCGTAGGAAATAATGGAGATAGCCGTACCACATTTGTCAATGGTGTGTGCGTGTGGCAGCGTTTGTGTAAACGTGTACGTGTAAACCAGGTTATGTCTCTTTTGTCCTGCGTGAGATCACATCTGTGATCATTGTTACTTTGCGTGCTGTAAAACAGGGTAAACAGGGTGGTCAACCGTCATGTCTGGGTAGTGTGTGGACCGCAGACCGATCCAAGAGAATTCGAAGGGCATCACACCATACAATGCCTATTCCATTAATGACAGGCTATGCACTACATCTGACAATATGATCATCCGATTAAATAGGGTCTGACGCAGTCAGTAAAAACGTCGATCGTATCAGCAATCGTAAGTCCTCACCGTCTTGTTTTGACGTACATTTCCCCCCTGAACAGAATGAGTGGAGATGGCCACTTTTATAATTGGGTCCCGTTCTATTGTTAAGTGCTACGAATTGAATTTTGTACAGCGTACAGCGTTTGTTTCTGTGCGACCTGTTGTGTTGACCCAAGTACCTAGCTTCACCAAGGAAGCACTGCACGTTTTCTTGCTGGGCTCAATGAAACCTGTACTATTGACGTCTGTCTTATTAACAGACCGATTGGAGACAACTCTAACCATCTGTATTCCCCGATTACATATGTATGTGGTCAGCAATGCATGGTGTGTTTATGTGCGACCTGAAGAGCCGTTGGTTTACTACAAATATTTAATTAAATCAAATCCGCATCAGAAATACTGAAAAGTCCTGGAAATGAATGTGTATGTGTGCACGCGTGTAACCACCTGTCTGTTGGATCTTCCATTCTAACCATTCCTGTGTCTGCCTTGTTTCATATTAAAGCAGGGAGTATTTAGTGGACGAGGATGCAAGTGACCTTCACCCGATTTAGCTGGAAGAGTTACCCCAGGATCAGCTAAATGGTGGTCTGAACAGGCTTTGCTGTTGATAAACATGGCGCAAACAGCAGGAAACAACTGCTCGTTCGGTTCGCTTTTTTAAATTCAGTGGGAATATGTGGATGTTTTATTATAAGCGGTTCGATTGCAAATTGTTTATGACAGACAGGAGAGTGGTATCATACCTTGCCGTAAAACGGGATTTTCTTCAACAAACTCTCAGTTGTGTCGGCCGTCCATTGGGCATTTTTTAATCACTCTTCTCACACGTGAACCGTTCGTCCGAAATGATTGGTCAGTTATATTGCGTTCACTCTGAGTTTACTAATCGACACCAAGCGAGTACTCTTCCGCGTGGCAGAATTCTATGACTTACAGCGGATTTCATGAGATTATGTTCGATGATCTGTGGTCAGAGTGATGTGAGTAGTAAACTGTTTCACGTGTAAGTCTGCTGTAACCAATAGAAGCATACTGTCTTATTATAAAGACGACATTTAGTCCAGGAACTATTAACTTTGATTCAGCTGGTCGCCACCAGGTGGACAGTTCATAACATTCACGATTTAAAATTTGGTCACCACTCCGATGGCCATGATAGCACCCTCCACTTTCTTCATACTTTTCGGGAGACCCTTGAGGTTATGTTCTACTGACGGTGGACTCTCAAACGGTGCGGCCCAAACGAACTCACGTATGTACAGTCGAGTTGGAATTAAATACTAGAAGTCGCCAAGATAAAGTTCGAACTATTTGCAATAGTAAAAGTTGTGTATTTTTAGACGGAAACGTAACGTTACGTTTTCTGTTTTTTGAGGTCCAATTGTTGGGATTGTTGAAGATCCCAGTTTGTGCATCATTCATATTTTGGTCGCAGCATTCACATTCGGATAGACATCCCAATCAGTTTATCCTGTATAGCTTGCTGGTTCTCCTCTTCTGTTCTCCCGAGTGAAATCTCCATATATGGTTAGAATCAACTTTGATTAAGAGGACAGGTACGATACTCAGACGTCCGAGTCGATCTTCCTCTGCTCGCTACGTCGTACATGGGTTCCGAATCGGGAGTGATCACTTCAGTCGACTATAATCCACTACTAAGGAGGTCGTCTGCTCCCTTCCGTTAGCATTGAAACCTGGCATGTGTGCTTTCCGTGTATTCCGAGTTCCATTGGGATCCATGCCCTAAAAACACTATGTTAGCACAACATTACCATTGTTGTAATCCGCCTGCCTAAAGCTAACGGTGGTACTTATTGATCATCCCATACTCCAACCCTTCGTTCACTTCGTTCTTTACATATCGGTTACAAGACATTTAGATGTCCATCTGCATACCAAGGCTCGGAAAGTGCTCAAAAAATGATTCGCCCAATTGAAAATTTTCATGGCTTGCAACACCTCGGTGTTGTCCCACATCTTGCACACTTGTAGTACGGTTCAAACCAGAGCGCGAATGCTTTTTCTGATATCAAATCTTGTCTACTAACGTAGATCATTTGAGATGTTGTACGGCACATTTGTATGGTGCATTACTATCGGACAAGACCACGTAATCCAGGTGGTGGGTATTTTCTGTAAGCAAACTAAACCTAATATTACATTTTGCCTGTGTATTGCCATGGTTTGTCCGCGGGTAGATGTTACTAGAATGTCTTTCTAACTTCCCCGGTTGATTTAAATAAAGTGAGAAGGCTGCAAATTACTGCTTCTGTTGCACGCCTACAAAGGATTTATCCTAAGAGGAATTGTCACCAACTAGAACCGTCCCATGGGAGCTGTGATCAATTTGGCACGGTCTGAACGAAATGTAAATCTCACAACTAGCTTCGAATGAATTTTGATTTCCACAGTTTTGTTTCCGCCATGATGAAAAACCTGGCACTGGAAACTGCTCCGTTTCCTAACATAAGTTAACCGTTTCGACCAGAGACTAGGAAGCTGACGGAATTTTCTTACATCAGGTTGCTCCGCCTTGATTTTCATACGGTTCATTTAACTGAGGAGAACTTTTGAAGTGTCCACAATCGAAAGGATAGACCGTTAGACACGGCTAACCAAAAGACTACTGTGGTGGCAGATACACAAAGGTCAAACCATCCAACAGCTGCGGCAAATTGGTTCTTGTTTCATGCACAGATGGGTTTGGTGTGATCGGAAGCGTAAATCGTCCCCTCTGATATACTAAACTTTGGGCTGGAGTTTAACATGGCCAGCATACCGGGAAGGGTTTAGATGTCGTGTTAAAAGAAGTGCTAGAATGTCGTAAACACACACGAACCAGGTGTCACATATTAGGACATTTTGACAAATTTCGAAAAATGTGCAAATTATGGACATTTACGATTTATTGGAACAGTCCCGGATGACTGCTCAATAAATAGACAGAGAAAGCAAGTAGTTAATGTTACGCTAGAGCAGATCGGTGGGAAACAGATAAACTTTAACCCAACAGTTTTACTGTAAAGGAGGTTGAAACAGAAAAGAGATAATTAGGATTGTATAACTTTATACCACCTATCTGCAACCACACGCACTACGGCCTGGAACGTTTCAGTTGTTTTTTACGCGAATGTCTACTGACAAGCTGCACTACCAGTGTACATGTTTAGTTGATGGCAGAGTGAATGAGTGCTTTGCCTGTAACTGTACGTTCTTGTTGGTACGGTCAGAGAAAGACAGGCACGACTGTGAAATATACGTATGTGAAGCAACATACGGGAACATTAACACCATTGTGATGGTCCAGTTGGCGGTCGTGCAAAACTGGTGGGTGGTGGAGATATGGACTGAAACATTGCATTTTCAGTGTATTAATTTATGGGCAGAATTACCAACACGACTAGAACCTTCGAATATTAATAACATCTAGATAAACAAGTTTTGATTAGGTGATTTGTTCACATGTCTTCACTTAAACCTTTTCTCGTTTGAAACACTGTGTTCCCTTGATCCAGTTTGACAATCAGGATACTAACACCTTATTCACTGCTTTCATGCCCGAACGTAAAGCGTTTGAATGCGCTGGACGTGTGGATAGCAGCAACCTTGGAAACAGCCAACCACTGAACATCACCTGAAAAGAGGATTGTCTTTTCCATGGCAAACAAACTGTCTGAGCCAACAGTACGGAACGGAGGGCACCGATTAATATTGCCTCGGAGAATGTCAACAATTTCCGGTTGCGGTCCTGTGATAGTGTGCCAAATAAGCCGACAAGAACAAAAAGGTGATCTGTAAACACGATCTACTTCGCAATGAACGAGGTAGGATTTCGGTTTACTGGTGACGTTTCCTCACAGCCGTTAGTTGTGTACACACTCAGTGCCCAGATTTGGTGCCTCTCTGACAATAAAAACAACCAACACGAGTTTATATACAAATTTAGTTTGCTCTATGTATTTCAACTGCTTCGATTCATGAATAGTTAACTGTTGACGTTCTCGGTCAGATTACATTTACTGTGAGATTACGAAGTGATTGACTTAGATTTGTAAGCTAAACACGTATGAGAAACAATCTCCTGTTCGTTTATTGCCAGGCGTTTAACTACGGCAGTGTATTGCCTAACGTGGTTCACATATGAGCGATTATAGGATTCATGGCCTGTTGATAATTCGCTGCAACCGTAAAAATATTAATTACGAATAACAAAAGCTAACGACAATAAAAATGTGTGACATCTGGAACACTTCTATCTGTTTGAAGTTCATATTTTTCACAATTTTGAATGGCTTTTCCACCTGACGTTGTGCGCTGCAAATCGGAAAAATTTAACGAGCAAACGTTACGATGATTCAAAACAAAAGTGGGTTATTTAATCATTTAAGTTTTGTCTTGTTCACTGTCTCGAGTACAGTGATATCCAGGTAGCAGTGCAAATGCCACGCGTACAACAGTCTTCTATGAGGCATACTAGTGAGATAGATATGTCCAAACCGCTCGTGATTAATGATACGATAGAGTGTGTTTTTGGGTGGGAATAGTGGAAACAACATTAAAAGTTTGGTCAGGAGAACTACAATTTACCTCGTGCATTTTTGAGGAGAGTTCATTATGTGGACGCACACACTATTTTAGATAATCCCTTCCATGGGTAGCGCGCATTGCCTATCGCGCATTAAAGTCGCAATACACCGGTTATAAAAACTATTGGGCCAATGAAAATTATAAGCTAAAACAAAGACTTCATAATGTTTCAACCTGCTTCATTCTTCCTCCCCTATTTACTAAACCTCTACAAGAATGACTATTAATCAAATCTGAGGGCATTTTTAGCACTTGCATCAGTTTTTTGAGTGGCGCATTAAAAAACACAAGGTAAACAAAATTTGTGTTTGATCTCGTCACTGCTGTACCTTCTGCTTTTGGTTTCTGCGGTTGACCATTAATCTGTTGACTTCCAGCAGAGTAGGACTAAGTCATCCCACCTGAGTGATCCACTGGCATTCAGGGTGCTTGCTCATCTCTGGACATTTCGTCATCTCTTATTGTTAATGCAATAGAACAGCTTTGCATTCGTATAGAAAACTGCGACAAAGCTTCGACGCTGTTGCCTACACACCTGTCATTGGAAAGCAGATCATCTATCATAGATCTCATGAGAACGACAGAGCAGCGAACAAGGCTTGTTTTATGTGTTTGATTACCAGGCTAATTACAACACTAAATAAACTAGCGACAAAATAGGGCTGTCTGTAGAGTTCCTTCAGCAGCTGTC
>QNGE01001277.1:0-19529 GCA_008508345.1 Paragonimus westermani | reverse complement strand
GGGGTGCACGCACCACTCAAGTAAAGTACAATGACCGACAACTGGATATTCGGACAACCATCAAATTGACGTGACAAAACAAATCGTCTAGGTCAAGGTCCAATTAACGTCCAGAAACAGGGGAGGTTGAATGCAGAGGGGTGAATATTTAGGGGAATTGGGTTGGGTCGGATTTCCACATGATTGTAGTTAAAAAATTTGATACATGGGTTGCATGTAGAGAGTGCATTCGCTGCCACCAAGCATTCCGCCATTACAAGGCATTATGAGCCATCTGCATTAAGCTAAAAAAACCAGGACAACCTGAGCGATGATGAACTGACTGTTTTCCGTATTCAGCTCTCCACTATGGTACCACAATTGTTTCTTGTCAGATCAACCTGTTTTTCTCACGTGCGGCATTCTGGGTCAAGCTAATTATTGGTGTTCTTGAGATAGCGAAGTCCACGTTGGGTGTTTTTTGACTTAATGTTTCGCACTGATACGATTATCATTGCCCTTTCTTTTTGGTAAACAGAGCAGAAAACAGCATTGCAACTGAATGCCAGTCCCGAAATATTATTTTATGGCAGCATTTTCTGGGCTACTACCACTGTGGGAAATGACAGTATCTCTTTTATACGGATAGATGGTGAGATCTGTTGCAACCTCTACGTGTATGAGTGAGTATGAGTTCTGCGCCGCACACTGTCACCGATTGCGACAATCAAAGGGTTTGAACTGATTTACAGGGTGTTGTTGTTACTCTCATGACGCTGCACCGCAAAATTAGCGATCGCTGGCCAAATTTTTTGAAATTATGTTCGTCTGGCACAACTGACAAAAGAGTTAAGTTAAATCACAAGTGTCAGGCAGATCAGATGCTAGTCGTGGAGCGGGAATTTAGAATAGCTTACCTGGATGTGTAAGGGGTCAATGTGTACAATGACAAAACAGGTGGCGAACACTAATGTGCTACCATCTCACAAGACTCAGATGATTTTCATGTGATTCTGTACAGAGGAACAGGGAATTTGTGAACAAAATCGGGAAGTTTGGTTGCATTGCTTGTGGATACCCCTGGTGCAGTTAAATCTAATGTTACTGTTGTTGCTACCTGGCCTAGTTTTCCTTGTTAAATTATTGGGAACAGAAATTTGCAATGTGTCGCAGTCAAAATGACGTGTATTACATTCGCAGATCGAGCCACTTAGACTTTAATAGTTGTGATGCTAGCAAACACAACTAACATTTTAAATTAACAAGGAGGCATACCATGCTCTCATTTACCCACACTACACAATAACAACTCTAGGTAGCCCCTGGACCGTTTAGTTCACTCCAGTAGATTTTGTCTGATAACCACGGTTTTCCAGCCTTTCCTACTGTTTCATTAAGTTGTGGCTGTTGCTTTAGTCGCTTCTCGCCAAATTTGTCATCAGTCTTAGCCGGCTACTAACATGCATGTGAACTGTGAGCATGTAAACACTGTATTCGAGTTTCAAGGTGGATTGACTGGCTGAGAACAAAGTGTTGGTAATTTTGTGGTCAAGTGTCGATAGGTTGTCGTGTTCAACGTGCCCATCTGTCCATGTGCACCTCTTCTAACAGTTTATTTGACATCACAGAAGCCCAAGAAACTAGGATGTGTCTACTACACTTTCAGCTGACTTTTAGGTCAGTAGTGGATTCCTTGACTGTCACAGCACCATCTTACGAAGAAGAACTAGAGATGGGTGTGAACTGAAAACCGTGACTGTTGTTTAAGTCATTCAAGACACACTAAATCACAACAGGAACTCCCAGTGTCCTAAGGGAGTAGAAGTTAATGTTTATTATTTGTAAGGGCAAAATTTACAACTTCTTTATATTCTTGCTGACCACATACGATGGTCATGACTGGTCTTCAGTAAGTGTGCAGCAGATGTGCGAAATGAACTCTTAACGCAACTGATGCATTATGCCAATATAACTGAGGAATTCAGTTGTCTGAGGCGACAAGTGAACCCCGGCCATCGAAAACGGAGGTGAGAGTTTCAATCAAATCTTCCGTTATCAAGAATAAAGATATAAGCGAACATATGTTTTCGATAATCCATCTTCAGGCCAGTACAATTACATAATGAGTTACTAGAGTTAGGCCGAGATATCGACCACACTTATTACAAAGAAATTAGGTCACTGGCCAGTCAGTTGTCGAAGGCTTGATGGGTCGGTTACATCACGCTTGTCTATTGGTTTGACAGCGCAGGTTGGCCATCGATTCAATGGATTTATGGCCATGGTAGGTTCAGCATCTTAACAAACCGTTCGTGATGATATGTTATTGAGGCAATCAGCCTGATTCCGATAGCTTCGGTAGTACAGAGTGTTCCATTTCGTCTATCTGTGTGCTTAAGTTGCATAGCATTCCTCTGTACAATTTCTACATCCAGATGGGCCTGTTAGGTGACGCCTGTTGGAGACCGGTATGTGGACATCTCTGCAAAAAAAACAGAAAACACATCGTCAACTGAGATATGACGGTAAATGAGTGTTCCTTCAGTTCCTTTGAGAAATACCTTGGCATGGAAAAACGCAGGAATCTTGGTGAGAGTGAACGGCACATGTAAGCCAACTTCACTGGTGTCAACGTGGAAGTTCCAAGGAATTTAAAGAGCAACACAATCGAGAGCCTCATATAACGTGAACACTGGGCCACAAGTCTACGTAACTCTGTAGGGTTACCTACCTGGTTTGTCAAGGCTTTCTTGCTTCGCTGAAAATATCGAATGTTTGTTGTCACTCAAGCATCTTCCAAGGAAAACATTTGCACGTTCGTTAACACGAGATATCCATAGCATGCAGTGCGTGCCAAGTTGATTTCTAAATGCAACTGATGAACGTGACCTGAAAAACCCGGTTGGTGGCATCCGATTCGCATTCGCCCAACACACTGACCGAAGCCAAAGGACGCCTGCGCTTAACCTGAAAAACGCACTGCGTAAATGACAAACGCAAACTCCAACAAAGCCAGCAGAACTAATTACACCATGTGTCCAATTAGTGATGATGTCTTGCCCGCATCGGTCACCTCGGTTAATTTGCTGCGTGTGACGGAGGCCATTTAGGACAAAGGTTCATTTGGAAGTTGCGTTTTAATGACCGACATCAGAAGTGCGGAAAGAGTTGGGGTGGGGCCCAGTCGAGCAGTTGCCCACATGATGGATTTGTAAGCTCCCAGTAGAACTGGCTGGCGTAAAACTAACCTGAAGAAGGTAAATTCCTGAGAACCTACCATACCAAACCGCCTTAATTTGCAGATAAAAATGAAATGTGTTCTAGTCTGTAGATATGCAAAGCTTAAATCATGCAACCCACAGGCCAACCATTCACTCCTCCCCGGTAAACGATTGAGATAAAAACTGATTCATATTAGTGTAACTACAGTACTTACGAGTCAGTAAGAAATTCATCCAAATACTTTGTGCAACGTTTGCTACAGGCAAAATAACGTAGTGTGTATGACACCCTTGGGATGCCGGTATAGACATCCTAATTAGTGGAAGGCTGACTGACGTTGACTAGATTAACGGCAAGATGTTGCTATTTTGACCAATTTTAACATAGCCACACAGTGTTAGACCACATTTACTGGTTCACCTAGTGCTTCAGAATGTGGATTGTAACTTTGGAGTGTCACACATCTTTGCCTGGCTGCTCTCGAAGTTGAGTTGCTGTTGGGTAACTAAGTCATGGAGAAATTATAATGGCAAATTTTGTCATATATTAAGTGCACTAAATGAAAGTACTTCTGAATTCAGAGTGGTCCTGGTCAATAACATTTGTGGAGATTAGTGGACAGCTACCTGTGACTCATCGACAGCGAATATAAGTCTACTGTGAGAGTTAATCTAGTCTGTAGTTGTGAAGGTTGGTTGCTTAGAATAAGAGGAGTAAACTGTCAAAAGATTTTCGATAGCAGTTGTTTTCATCCTCTCACATTGGGTACCTCAACTGCTAATCGATGCTAAGTTTTGGGTAAGGATATCTGATATTGGCGATCAGGTTAGTTCAGTTTCTTGGTCTCTGAGACAGCCTAAACCTACGGAGCTGTGACGTGGAATTAGGATGTCAGATGGTCGATTATCATTGTGGGTACCGTAAGTGACGAGTTTACGGAAAACAAACGATAACTGCGCCTGAAAGATGAGGATACTTAACCATTGCATGACTACTGTGGACCGAATTCGTCCTCCGGACGAAAGTTCTGGCGACTCACATGATCGGTGGTTGGAGACATTAGGGCAGCAGTGGTTAATCGAGCTCAACGGCATGAAGGTTGGCATCGTTTGGCTGAGTTGTTTGTGCAGTAAACGCGGCTAATATGTTACTCCAGCTTGGTTGTTCGCTTTCGAGGTGCATACGTCTTGATATTCAGTGTCTGAGCTTACACAATGTATTTTTTAAGTATCCGTATCCTACCCCTTCCATCTGTTTTTCTTTCGGATCATTTTCTTAAAGCTGTGCGGGTTTTAGTAGCGGTGTGATCGTTTTTCTGTACAGTTAGCCGATCAAATCAGAATCATGAATTAAAACACAGGGATCTAGGTTTTTTCAGCTTAAACACCAAATACATTTGATAGCATCCTTCGCTTTCGAATAGGCCCTTCGGCCAGCTCACTATGATAGAAAACACCCTTATTAAAGCTCATCACTAATGCATACCCTCGTCCAAATGGAAATTTGTACCTCGGTCCTCATGATTGTTAGACTGGCATATTAACCAATATGACCACTAATATGATGAGGTTACTTACGTTTTGGTTGACACACCAGTCACATAGCCATTAGGGCTGGGGTGCAAAGTCCGGTCCGGACTAAAATATATGCTACCTGTGGATTGTGCTAAACGTAAGATTTGAGTCTTGTGTTCGCTTTCGTTGTAAGCTGGTTTGTTTCATAACGGAGAATTTATTCACGTGTGAATGGTGTCCAGACTTGGGATGCAGCACTCCGTCTTAAAGAAAAATGCAAAATACCATCTAAAGTAGTTTAGTCATCAAAGCGGCAAAATTGTTTCTAAGGTAACGGCAACATTCAGGTGAGATGAAAAATTTATGGTTCAGGCTTGTAACTCAGACTGGTATGTCTAATTAAGTGAAATGGTACCAGCTATTCATATGATGAGACAACTCTAAGTTTGATCCACACCAAATATGGGGGAGAGTTTATTTCGGGAACCTGAATTGGGGTGATTGACAGAAGAAAATGACTCGGAGGTAACAAAACAATACCCGTCGCTCGCTAGTAAACTACAGCACGTATATAGTCGAAAGGGGTCGGATACACGACGTGCCCTCACTTGAGACGACTAAATATACAGCAAGATTTCTTAAAAAAATAACTTTCATTAGGGTTGATGTTTTACACCAAATGTTGCCGAATAAAGGTAGTCGGCATGGCATCCTGTATACTTGCTTGGGGCTGATTACCGGTGAAATTCTACACCCTCGGGTTGGTATTCGGCCATACACATGGCCGAACTTTTGATCAGTAGCCGTTTGTAATATTTAGACTTAAACTTCCCAAACTCTTGGTCAATATCTGCAATGTCTGTCCTCTAGCACTAAGGAGTAAAAGTCTTACCAAGAAGGTACAATTTTGAACAGGTTTTTCCCCATCAATTTTACACAACATGGCCAGAAACACTGTCAAAACCTGTCAGCATAAACGAATTGAAAAGACAATAACGTTTGCAAATGAAATTTCCAGCTGCCTATGGGATGAATTAGTTGTTTAGACTCTTTCGAATGCAAACACATTTATTTAATCTTAGAGAGCTTTGCCCGAACTCATTATGCGAGATTAAGAACGATGAGTAGGCAGCGGCATCATATGTTGACATTGTGAGTACATCCGTTGACCGTGCGGAAGGAAATCATTCTCAGAAATGGCTACAGCTACGTCCACCCAGCAATTAAGTTCACTCATTTGACAATATCTGAAACGTTTCATTGCTAAAGTGCCGATCAAAGACCCCGGTTTCCACGCGCTTCAACTCTCACTGCTAGGTGACTGTAGCAATCAGGGCAGTGCTTGTCCGAAACGCTGTGTGGCAACTAGTTTCAATTCCCATGGGTATATGGTCGCAAGTCCGCCAACTAGGATGCGAATATCCTTACCAGTTGGATTCTGCACGTTCTGGGACGTTACACCGCTGATACGGATAATCCGATTAGCACGTCCGGTCTCTCCTTCACACACCACACATCGCAGTCAGTCAGATAACTGAAACAATTATCGGACCAGTTACAAGTCGGGATTTTACTTTGCCCCACTTGACAGCAGTTGCCATGTTAACTGTTACACATCAAGAGTGACGTTACTTCTGCCGCTAGTCATTCGACTTTGACTGAAAATTCAGCTACCTTCTACGGGTAGGTGATAGAGACGAATTTTCTGTGGGCACCTGACGTCATCAAGACGTATTTAATTCAAATATGTATCACAGTGACCACCGATGGATAACTATCCTAATGGTGAACTGATGATAATTGAACGTCACTCACAGATGGTCGTAACTTTCAGACTCAAAATTTACACATATAGTTTAGCCGCAGCTGGACTATCGCATCTATCCACATTCTGTTTGAGCAACCGTCTTCAACATTGCGCCAATGTCTTCGTTCTACGGAGGACACAATTATCCTATGCATGCATTCAAACAGTGGGACAATTGTGATCACCGAGGAATTGTGTTCAGTTTGCATATCTTGTGATTGTTAAAAAACTTTACACAAGTTAGAATTGCGTACGATTTCCTTAGCCTGCTTTACTGAGTCGCTTCTGTCTTGTAGAAACCAGCTATAGCATGAGCCTGAGTATATTCCCAGCAGGTGCGGAGTGTTTCAAAATACTGCAAAATATTTATCCGAATTCATAGGTTGTAATTCTTAGTCACGTGATAGTAGTTTAAGACCTCTGTCGATGAAGTTCACTCCGTATCGTCTTAGTGGTTGTTGATGTTATTAAGCTCATGAAAGATGATCGGTACATAATGTTCTCCTCAGGACGATCGATTCAGGGAAAGCTAGGTCATTCCGAGGCGGAGTACATAGTGAGAGGGGGGGACTAGTGTGATGAAGTGGAAACACTGACTTATAAGCACACTATTTTGATGGTATGTCAGTCAAGCTGTTCTAAGTGGGAAAGTTGGAAAACATACATGCACATGAGAGTAACGCAGTTGTAAACCTGGTTGAATGAGTCGAGTGATAGACGATCAGGCTACTGGTTCTGTTTGTTCCTTACTATCTTAAGCTGGACAAGGTGAATGCAGCTGTTAGTTCTTGTTAGGCCTCAGTCTGAAGTATACCTTCAAAATTTTGTGTTTGCTCAGCCGGTCTTCTCGCAGCTCCAGTCAGATCAAATCATTAGCATGTTCCGCGTACATCGAGGGGTGAAGTTTAAGCGTTTCACAAACATCCATATCGACTGACAAACTAATGAGTAAACCGACGAAATCGGAGAAGAATTTAAAGGTGGCGGCCGCAATAGTTATAATTTGTGAAGAGCGTTACCGATTTAATTCTGAGGTTAAGTCAAGAATCAGAATGTTAATTTTGCACAAAAGCCAAACTGAGTGGGACGTGGCCAAAGAGAAGTAAGTTCAGGTACGTGCAAGTTAACATTTGCACAAGGATCGAGTGAATAGTGT
This sequence comes from Paragonimus westermani, assembly GCA_008508345.1. NCBI lineage: Eukaryota > Metazoa > Platyhelminthes > Trematoda > Plagiorchiida > Troglotrematidae > Paragonimus > Paragonimus westermani. Next base: position 11,851 of record QNGE01001277.1, on the reverse strand, counting down.
GGACACACGCTTGCAGAGATCCGAGTATAGAGGGTGGGTTGTGTCAAGTAGGTTTTTGCTTAAATGTTCCTCCGTTGTGAAATGGTGTGAAACAACAGAATTAATCAATTGTTTACGAGGAATATCGCTGCAGCGAGATAGTTGTGTGTTAGGGGTCTGAAGTAAGCAAAGGCCTTTGGTAACAAAACAAGAAATGGAACAAATGAACAATACATCCATATAGAATACATCGTCACGTAAGCATTAGTAAAGTGACTAACCAAGTGGTGAAGAATGGAGAGATAATTCAAGCGACGGCAATAAAACAAGAGCCTGAGAACTTTGGTGAAAACGTCAATAACACTAGGTGAACTTATCGTGTCATTACTGAAAGTAATCGCTCAAAAATTGAACCGAAAGTATTCAAGATACTTGTTGGTTATTCACAAGAATTTAAAAGCATGCAACAAGGAATTTCTAATATCTGGTTCCTTTTGATGAACAGAAATATAATGTCGACACATTTGATTGCATTCAGGGGAAAACTATGGGACTGTGACCGAAAAGTCAGTTTGAATAAGCTGTTCAGCAGATCGGGATAAGAAAATCCATTTGGAGTTTAATATCCAACACCACATCGTCTGCAAATTTCATTGTAACTGTATGATGGTTAACGGGCATGGATGTAATATAAGATGGAAATAAAAGAAGAAAAAACAATCAACGATTAGCGACGATGTGGCTTGAGAATCGAAGTGAAATAAGTGACTTTGACTTTTAACGTAACCACGTAAAAACTCCACAGCTGAAGGGTGAATTCCGGATTCGTTGATAATTTGACAAAGTGCCCGTATGTTGGCGTTTCCACATTCATTATTGTAATCTAAGAAACCTGTGCGGACAGCTCTTGAGTTTTCACGAAACATGGACTGAATGGAACGGACTAGACAAATGACAGTACCCGAGGTTGAGTGTCAAAAACGGTGGTTAAACAGTGAAGTCCACCTGAGATTCCATTCCGACGACAGTTAGCTTTTCGAAACTTCTGGTGTTGCAGATGTGCACGAGGGCAGTGGAACTTTTGGTCATTGTGTTTTTAAGAGCCCATATGACACCTGCTGTCTTCTAATACACAATAACGGTACGTTTTCTGTGACACTGAGTGGATATCTGGGATTGGCATAAACATTCTGCGCATCCCTTGAGAACGACTGTTGATAGACCGTCTGGCTTGCTCGCTTTACTGATTCCAGCTGGATAAGTTATTTGGGACAGTTCAGCGTTCAAGTTGCTGAGGCGAATCAGTGAAAGAAGAAAACTCTAGAGGAACCGAGAAAAAGTTATTCATTATCCTGCGAAAATTATAGTTCAGCACCTCAAGGTCGACAACTAGTTTCCCGATAAGAAAATTCAGTCCACCCAATCTTTCAATGGAATGCCATAATTCGCGGTAGCCTTTTTTGTCCACTTTTTGGCGCGTACGGAATTCAAACTACTAGACTAACATGTGTTGAGTTTTGGAATTCATGTGACAGATAAATAACTTCTTTCCTCTGAGGGTTTTTCAAGTCAGGAGGAGGAAATTTGTCCGCATCAGTAGGCATCGTATCCCAAGATCAGTTAATATTTATGCAGCAATTTAGTCAGCATTTGAACTGACCAGAACAGAAAAAGTATTCATCACTAGTATGTAAGTTGTAGTCTTATGAGAACATCATTCCCCCAAGCCTATTGCAATTATAGCGAAGGGACTGCGTAAGTCTCGAACTGTGGTCTTGTAACCTACTCACTACATATTAGTGTTGTTTACCAATGTGTTGAGCACAAGTGGAACACTAATGTGGTCTGATCGTTTTCATTCAACTATTGGTGCATACGACGCAGTCGAACGAAGTTGTTAGGCTGATCAAAATGAGCCAAGTCGAAGTAACGTCAGTGGACCGGATCTTGAACACTGTTACAGATCTGGCAGAAACGCCTTAGTAGTGCATTTCTTAGAGGGTTCCGACTGAAGTTGGCGGTCATCCCAGCAGAAAGCATGGAAACTGGACAACCAGTTGGTGATAGACAAATCCTTACAAAACGTGTACTGATGTGAGTGAGAGGGGTCAGTTATAACAAGGACCATTATAAATGCGATGTACACTATAAGACATGGTCGACACTCAACAATCAGAAAAATGCTAGTTTTTTTTAATGTGGCTTTCTGGAGACCTGGAAATTGGCGATACTATAAACCGGATGGAAGGTATGTGGATCAGACAGTGTCAGACAATGGAATGTGCACGGAATGAAGCAAACGCAATTTCTGTTCACTGTCCGTGCAATAGAACCGGTCACATAGTAGTCGCATTAAGATACCTCGTCGGATCTGGGTCACAAAGTTTCACTGAACCAACCGAGGTTTGTTGCTAATTGATGTGCCGGAAAACAGCAGGTTGTGGTCTATTGAACTGTACATCGAAAATAATGAGAGCACTGTTTTTGGTGCTAATTTGCTGCGTTAGGACGTGAGGATGTGCATGCAGGGTCATTCCCTAAACAAGTGTGAACCATTTGAGACAACCGAGGTAATGTAAGTGCGATGCGTTGTGTTACGTGAGTTGAACCTCATGGAGTACGTTGTAACAGGCAGAATTGATAGGGTAGACAGTATACCTCCGTAGTGTTTTCCATTTCCACGCTATATTATTGACCATACTAGTTGCAAATTGACCGATAATTTTCTTTCGAAATAAATGTACCAGTGAGAAATCGAGAAGGAGAGAGAAACAAGCAGGTGTGATAAAAACTCCCAGAACCGCCTGCAATGGATTCAGTTGAAAACCGAATGGACACCAACTCCACTGCAGTACTTAGGGTTGCAATGTGAGTGATATTTTTGCTTCGGTCATTCTGTCCACTTTGGTTGTCAACATATCATAGGTCTAGCCGTCTGAAAGATGACACGAACAGCGATAAACAGCGCACACTAGGTTTCAGCGACTTCTGTATTGTTCACAATCCGGTTTGCATGACTGTTCTCAGTGAGTGTGTAAATGTAGGTCTACGGTGAATGGGATGAAATAAACAATGTTTGAGAGCGTTTCCGAGGGCGTTACACTGCATTTATCACTAGTGAATTCGTAGGATTGATGGACACCATCTAACATTTCGACTGCAATCGTTGCCCTCGTCTGGACTACCAAAACCCCAAACCTACCTGATTGATGAAAAATCAGAAAATATGCTAATGGGAAAATGGTGACGAAACATTGGTCACTGGCTTTCACAACACGATGCAATTCACTGATTTCATGTGATTGATTGATGTTGCAGCTGATAGACCTAGCCGACTTGTGAAGGTGTGTAGACCAGGGTTTGAAAGTTGACATTCTGGAGTCCCCATTTTCATAACCAAATAAAATAATTCGTTACAGGTGGATAGTGTGGGGTTTTTGGTTCCCATGTACGTTGAACATCACCGACAACTGATCACACTCGCTGCATTCCCATAGACTTTCCAGTCGACCTGTTTCGACAAGAAGCACTCGACTCGAGTTTCACTCCCAACGGAACACGTTAGTGGTGCATATCTCTGCCACGGCCTGCACTGGAACTCCGGCCTATCGGGCAATCAGAGCGTTACTCACAATCGTATATGGCAGAGCGTTCACATATTATAATCCGGTTGTGCCTAATTTGAGGTCACTGAACTCGCATTCAGCAGTAACGAATTATCCTGTGTGAACTTTCAACCACTTTCGCTTGTGAGTAGCGATCAGTTAGACCGACCGTTTCGTGAGACGATACAGTGACTGCCGCGTTAACTCCAGTCGATGACCTCACGACTATAACTTCTCTCAAAAGCGAAATCACGGAATGAGTAGTGAGAGGTTTTTGGTTCACGTGTGATGAAGCAGTTGTGTCCAATTTGAGGTCAACGGCGCAGTGGCCGACAAGGTTTTCCTGTGAAACCGTCGTCGGAGTTCACATCGCGGACGTGGCGAGGCTGTTCACTTCCAACCGGCTCTAACAAGAACGAAACTCGAATCTGGTGCTTCTTTTCGAAAAAGGCCGGCTGGATAGTGCGTTGGAATGCGGCAATTGTGCCCAGTTGTGGGTGATGTTCAATCTACGTGGAACTAATTTGTGTTGCATATGAAGTCGCACTGAACCTGTGAAACAGGCTAGTAATCAAAGGTGTTAAAGCAAAACGACTAGGTCTGGGGACAAAGTAACATCAACAGCACAGTTCTATATCTGCGTGTGCTTACCATGAGACACCCTAAAGAAATACTAACCAAATTTTTGTGCAGCGTAAGACTGCAGTCATGGCCACAGTCAAATTAGCAAAGATAAACGGCTAACAATAAGATTCTCACAGTTTACCAGTAATTCGTAATGATTAATTTCTGACTACAATAGTGCCAAACCACCAAAACAGTTGCAAGGTGATTCACCCAAATTACCATTGCACATATCATCTTGAAAAATGTGTAAGCCAAATAGATTAACGTTCTGCATTTTCATCCAATGATTCGCTAAAATTCTACCTTCAACTGAAATTAGGGATGGCTGTAACTCAACAGACTAACGATTGATAGCCTCAACTCCATTTATCTCCAAACCAGTGGAGGGCTTTCGTGATAATTCTCTCGGGTGAAAGCGGCTGATCTGGGACGCCACACTAAACCATAACATGGAGTTCGCAACAGTTACTCATGAGTTCCACGAGTACTAACAGCTGGTGACTGTTGGGTCAACACCAGTGACGAGTAACTGCCAGCTGAGCCAGCCTATCTAGACCGTTCTAACGACCTTGGTAGAGCCCATCATTTTACTTTACTTGGAAAACTCATCAGCTGTGGCCCCGGCGGCCATACGCTTCGATAATTTGGGCACTAGTTAGCCGGAAGTGGGTTTAGGTGTTATCGAACACGGCCGTTCAAAAATGGTTCATACTGAGCCCTCACATGTTTGTTCTATTTGTCCTTGATTTACCAATAACTGTCAAATCAACAATAGTGTTCCATACAGATGGCTCCAAATAACCTTAGCAGTATATGAATCCAATTATTACTGAACCACTTTAAGTCCCTACAAAGATATAAACCTACAGAGTTGCTTTCTGGATTTAAATAAGGAAGTGGTTCTTAACAGGGCTAGTGCGAAAATCAGTAGTCTCTAGACTTAGTCCTATTAGAAGGAACTGGCAGGTAGCTGCACATATTCAGCAGGATAATTTCTTCCAACATAAAATATTATGCACTCATTAACACACGTTCCACCACTTACCAGGGCCGAAGTAATGAGTGGTCATTAACTTAAATATAAGTTTCAAATACGGAATATGATGTGTAGGCCGATGTCCTTTCACAGTTAGTATCTGCCCACTCCGGAGCGCGAGTCCCAACCATATGGTTACGGTTGAGTCCAGTGAAATGTTCGAAACTCTGATCGACCGGAACGGAATTAAATATCGTCCCGTACTATAGATCACTGGGGCACCTCCAAAATGCCATAACTCAGTGCGATTCCTTATCAATGGCTGCCTGCTTTCCGCTATCTGTCGCTGCACCGGCTTACTGCATGCCAACGTTCCTATGAAGCTTCACTTCTCTTCGTTCCAATTAATTTTTTTACAATGGCAACCAGTACGAGAAGTTCGATTAAACGACCAACACTAAAACAGAAGCTTAAGGGTCACTGTGTAAAACCTCACGTGACTGAAAAGCCTGCTCTGCATTGCCCACAAGGAAAGTTCACATAGAAGCAATTGTCATAATTTTAACAACGCATTCCAGACTGGGTGTTGTTGCAAGGCCACAGTGCGATCGACCACTGATGAAGCAACCAGCCTTGTGGACTGTCCATGGCACAATGACAACACAACTTGAGCACAATTTGCAGCTGAAAGTAGCCTTTACATACAGCTGGCGTATTTCACTAAATGAGCGGAGTGAAGCGTTCAAATCAAGTTACACTTAGAACTTATCCGGAAGTCACACCCACCATCACATTAGGTAGATCGAATTAGTCGCATTTGCCAACAAGCCATATCCACCTATAGCTAATTGTTAGATTGTCTGGCCTCAAAACATTTTTATGGTGTGAAGTCCAATTCCGTTATCGGAATTCCGATAAAACTGGCCATCTATCGAACCGGCTTATCGATACACCTAAGAGCAGGGCACAGTACCACAATTTGACTACTAGTGTTCATTGTTATTTAGCATACTCGGCTTAAGACCTCTTTCCTACAATCGTAAAATTTAAGTTGAGCAATCATCCACTGGAGTGAATAATCACTATTGCAGGTGTGCGGGGGATAATTATCTTACCCACCCGTGCGCATTTATTCATGCTTCAGTGATTACCCAAGGCAATGGGGATATTTTTATTCCAGGAATCATTTGCTGTTCAACAAAATTTTCGGTTGCCGAGATGTGTTTGTAAATTACAACCGACGAACGGCTACCTAGGGCGAGCCCACTTTTGCACACGATTAGTTGACAAAATTCACTTGCAAATACCGATGCGAAAATTCGTTATCATTACCCATTCTCAGGTCATCTAAAAACTGCTCAGTCTAGACATGCTCAGAACAGCACGTAATTGTTCGCCTGGCCACGCAGTGAATTGGTGTGAAAGCAGTTGCAACGGCCAACCCAGTGTGAAGAAGCCTCACCGATTGAGTATCACGTACCTATCTGTCAGCAATTCAGCGCTGTCATGCACGCATCACGTGGTTGATAACATGCTGACACTCGATCACGCGCGTGTGCAACACAACAGTCGATGGGTTGAAGGAAAATTGGCGTCAAATTCGCACTGTTTGCAATACATATGTTTGAGCTTTTGACATGCAATGTGGCCTGTTGGTTTTCTAGTTTCCGCCAGCTAGAGCGATCAAGGTGTTCAAGTGAGACTGAGGTTGTATAGGCTGGATATGGTGATAACGGATAATTCGTTTCAATTCAAACTGCACAGTCGTTCACATTGGTTCTAGGCTCAGCATGGGTGACGATAAGAATGAGGCGTCGATCTGGCAAATCGGACACGTTCACACACCATGTGATTGAATGGTGAGGATCAGATGTATGAGCCTAATCAACAGCCAAGTCGTATTATTGAGGCATGCTAACGTGTGCTAGTAGCGTGTGCTGCAGTGTGATCAAGCTGTTCGATTGTCGTCTGTCGATTTCACTGTCCACATTTGCTCCACCAATCCTGGTTTATTTCGTGTTTGTTGGGTTGTGACTGCGTACGGCAATATACTGGAGATGTTGACATCGTTAACTAATATGCATGCAGTGAATAGTACATGTGAATTTGTAAGCACCGCATATCTGAGGTGTGGTGTGTGCATAATCTGGTTAAGCCCAGTGGACCTAGTCGGGTATTCAAGTGACATGGTCACCGGGATAATTCCGGTGATGTGAACCAGTACTCGAACTCACACTTCAATCGTCTGTTTCATGTGAACTGTGCGAGTGCTTGTTGTGCACACGATGGCTCGTAAATGAAGCTCTCTCTTGGCACGCAATCATTCTGCCACTCAAGCTAATTTGCCCTCATCTCGTCATTCGCATGCTCCCCACTCTCCATATCCTTCTTACTGACCTCATCTATGTATATGTCAGTGAATACATTCTGATCAGAGGCTGGCTCAACACATGCAGATCAATGCACTACGTCTTTAGCCTCCGTTAATCCATCCCAATCTTATGGCCACTCGGAGTAGATGGAAAACACGTCCATCTTCAAACACTATCCGAGTTTCTGTTGTGGGACGTTTCTCACACTACAGCAAAACTGAACGAATAATGGAAGGCGTATTACACAAACAAATGTTTGCTCGTATATAAGTGCTAGTGAAAGACCAGTGTGGTCACGTGAACAGGCTGGATTTTTTCACGTAACACGAGCCGAATTTAATGGGTATCCGTGATGTTTCCGGTCGGACAAACGGGATGGACAGAGAGAATGAACGAACCGTAAGTGGTTTGAACGAACATAGCAACTTCGCTTGTGCATGTTGTGTTTATCGTGGAGTTTGGAGCACGTGGAATCCAGAGGGAGAGGGGGTATGACAGTAGTTTTCGGGCTTTACTGTCGTCCAACTGTTCATGTATGCAGGCTGATGTGATGGACACAGTATAGTTCAGCGGAGCATGACATGAAGAATCGCTTCAGTTGACAAACAAACAAGTTGTAGTTCTACAATGTGCCCCCCACAAGATCCATCATTTACACGCCGTGCGTTTGTGTGGCCGTTTTACGGTCTACACTACTCAACTGTCAATGAACCCATTGTTCTTGACACTTGGTTTAAGTCGCTTCATCTGAATTGCGTTCGACTTGCTTTTGTCTGGTGTTCTGAAATGCACAAACGTATGCATAAGCTAAAATACTGATATCAAAATGAACACCTCGGGCTCACAACGAATTCAGAACATGTTCAAACTACATTTGGGCTGTTGAGTCAATAAAGTACAGTTCAGCTTTTACAAGGGTAATGATGCTGGCAATTTTTTTAGTTGTTAGTCATCAGCAAACTGGGCTATTTACTTGTCAAAACTATTTGTTGGTGTCTACGTTACCACTGAAACGGATGTCTCAGCGGTAAGGTGGTCGATTTCGGACTGTCACTTCAAGTTCAAATGAGTAGAATGACCTGAAATCTAATTTGCATATGTTTGTTGTTCTCATTTATGCATCACACTTCTTTTCTGACACGCCACATTAAACACATGTTGGTCTCCTCAACCCTATCTATCGAAAACCGTGTGAACTCGGAAATAAATTTGTCATAGAAGTAGACCGGCTGGTACTCTGGAGCACGCAAACGTTTTTGCTGGCGAATAAACGTGTTCATACGAGCGATCTTAACAGTAGTCAGCAAACTGACCAGTGGATGATTACTGAAGGGTTCAACACAGATTAATTTTGGAACGCAGAGCTAAACTGTATGGTATATGTGTATTGCAACTAGCACCGAATTCTAGTAAACAGTTACGTCTGACTGTAGTTACTGGATGGTGAGTGTGAAAACAGGTGGGTTTAGGAGTGATGTGAAAAGGGATAAAAGTTGGAATTTAATCGATCGCATGCTTCGGACGCCAACACCGATACTGACAACAGCTTACGGGTTGGCTTCTCTGAATCGGCCGTAGTCAAGTTCTTTCCAGCAAGATTAGATTGCGTGCCACAGCGATAATTACGAAATCCTTTCGACGACACGGTAATTCAGTTCCCCTGGGGACAGGTACATCCCATTCAAATTTATCCTGAACGTTTCTGTCTATCAATGCAGAATGCTTTTTATGGTTTATCCATCTAATCTATGTTTGTTTACTTCCTCTTATTTCGCGCTTGAACGTAATCGCCAAATTACAACTGCATATTTATATTTTATGCTTTGCACCCTGTACGAATATAATTAGATGGTAGTTTTGCATGATGGCACATCAGTTCATGCACGAGTTCTGGGCCCTCAAACTTACCAATCTTCTAACTGGCCACCTGGTCGGGTATTTTGGGTATAACTTTCACGCTTGAGTGGCAAGTTGTGTTCTGATCGTCTCTGCCATGAGCAGTTGAACTGCTGTCCAGGTAAGCAGCAGATGATAGCCTACCTTCATCAAGTGATGCGCTACACAGCGGATTTCATTATTTTCCTCTTTTTTCAGGTCAAACATGGAAGAACCCCAATTATCCAAATCACAATCTGCACCGTATAACTCAGTCAGATTGAGACCAATTTAATTTATGTGAATGACTGGTCAGTGTACACGGCGGCTAGGAGTAATCAGTGGGGGAATGCCAGGTAAGGGTTGGAAATTTAAGTTAGCCTCCAGTGATGTTCGATGAATTCCTGAAATTTGTTGTTTGGCTGCATTCGAATAAAAACATGAAACTTACACAGCCATTACGTCGGATGGTGTTAGGAACTCACAGTGAGATTATTTGATAAGGAATCCAGCTGGATAGGTTAATGAAGTTTCTGTCACTGCAATCATACTGCAATCATACATCGCTATAACAAGGTGACCAATAAATTAAGCTGAAAATCCAAAGCAAAGAAATCTCCTGTTACGGTCGCGTAAATATATACTTCTCTCAGTTACGATGAGCGCCTGGCATACGCTAATCCACTTGAGCAGTGGGGGTAATGTCTTGTCCTGTTAAACACTGTTCACATTGTGAAGACAAATACATTGGGGGCAAAGGTATTTCGGTCGTTTGTAGGTCATTGTTTTAGTACATGACTTCAAAAAGCAAGTCGGTTTCGCTGCTGTAACCAAGGCGTGCTTAATGCTCATTTCAATCTGATGATGAGGTAAGCGGCCAATAGTACATGATATTGTATTTCCTAGATCCGCTTGATAGCCTGCCAGCTACAATCCATTTGTCTCCTCGTAACATAACGCGGATCAACTCCGAGTTCAACAAGCAACCTGGCTTGGTAATAGTGCAAATTACTTGATGGAATAGACCATGAACCCTCGGCTAGCTGGACATTCTTATGGTTGTAGAGTTCCGGATTATTTGGTCCTGCACTCATAGTGGACAGAAGTCGACCCCTTCCTACACCAAAAGTTGAGTAACGGGACAGAACTTCCATAGTTCAACGACTTTCTCCACATTGAAAATAATGCTTACTTGATTTATCGACTTTTTCAGTTCGGACGTGCGAAAACCTTATTCAACTCCATCCCCAATTGTTTATCCCTGTATATTCTACCTCTCCTGTTTCTCACCGTTAGTTGAATCATGACCCAGATGTTATTGTTTCATCACGTTAATCTGATCATGGTACAAATACCTATTTGCCGATTGCTGTACTGTGTTTGAGTGGTGTGTGCATCACCCTTTTGGAGCCCAAGTGATTTAACCTTCAGACTGTCCGAGAAAATTCTGTTAACCTGATGCACACCCTTATAATCAGTTTCCCTGAAATGATCTGTCCGTCGAAACTGCTGACATTGTTTATTTATCCACTTTGACAATTTGTCCAGCAATACCGTGGCGTTGCGATCCAATCCCGTTTTAATTGTTTTGAATCATTTGGTTACCTCTAAGTCCTCCTGGAAGACCGTACACCCAGAGTGAGGAAAGTTGAGAAACAATCGATTATTTCTCAGAGTAAGAGATTACTAACAGTTAAGAGGACACATTGGAACTCGCACGACAGGCGTGCTTATGTACATCTGAAACCAGATTATTTAGGAAAACGGGGGCTTAGCAAATTGTTTCCGTTTTTAAGCGTCAACGGTAATATTACTGCTAATCGGATGAATCCAGTAGCAACCTAGCCACAGTTTGTCAAACATTAATGATAGCGTATATCAGCATTGTGCAGACAACAGCCGATTAGCAGTAGGAGTAGGCGATCAGGATTTCCTTTACTCATTTTCATCAATCCGGCTGAAAGCTTGGCTAATCGTTCTTCATGTATTATTCAGGTCCGTACCTGATTTCAATTACTAGTGACGATTTTACGGCAGATTTTGGCAAGTTGTTCCTGACTGAAAGCATCCGTTTTTCGGTATAGTATACTGGATAGGAGACATTGTTTGCCCAACATTGTGATGCTAGCAAGCTGACCCTGGAAAGTTTGTGGATGGAAATATTTCCTAATATGTGGTTGACATTGTGGATGGTGCTACGTGCTATAGTTAAGTTGCGAATGGTATATCGGTAGGCAATTGACAACCGTCCCAGTTTACGCAATCTTTTGTCACAAATTAACGAAAGAAGTGTTGCTAACCATTGCATAACTTTCCGAGGTAATTTCTTAACAAAATGGACGGCATTCACAAGAGACATACATTATAAGATATCCGCACCAAATGTAGTACGAATGAAGTTGAATAGTTTTGGCGTC